>JACBWV010000217.1:0-93341 GCA_013435795.1 Chlamydomonas sp. ICE-L | reverse complement strand
TGGCGATATGTTCAGGGGGGAGATGCGTTGCAACGAGTGAGTCCGGACAGAGGTGATAATAGGTCTTCGTCCACGTAGGTGTGCGACATGTCCAGGTGCGTCAATGAAGGTGAGTCCGTACAGTGGCGATATGTCGGTCACGTAGGTGTTCGATATGTCCAGGTGAACCAACGAAGTGAGGCCGGACAGCGGCGATATGTCTTGGATCTTGTCTTCGATAGCCGACATTGATTGGTAGGGTACGTATTCCCCACGATTGACACCTATTTTCAACTCTTTGAGCCTGCAAATGCGTGATACTGCGTATTCCAAACTGTTATAATGTCTTAGGTGGATCCTTGTGACACACCGGGGTGTGACGCATCTCCACTTTTCGCAGACGAGAGGCACTTGTTTGAGGTGTGATTCGTTCGAAATCGCATTGGCTATAATGATCTCCAATACATCTTCATTGATTTCGTCAAAGGAACTCATTCGTTTGTGAAGTGTGATGTGCTGTGCCTTGCTGTGCTGAAAAATGGTTGTTTACACTTCATTCGATGGCGATGATCCGCCACCGCATCCGTGTATTAGTCATGAATGGACGGTGTGGATGCGACAGTTTTCCGCCGTTTGCTTGTGTCCTCCGATACCGCTGACGATATCGCTTCTACCACTGACGATCTCGCTTATTCCAAGCTTGACAGTTTCCGCCGTGATGCGAGAGCACGACAGTTTCCGCCGTGATGCGAGAGGTCGGTCGCCATGTGATGCCTCGACTCGACTCGACAGTTTCCGCCGTGATGCGATAGCACGACAGTTTCCGCCGTGATGCGAGATGTCGCCATGTGACTCTGTGACTCTGTGCCTCGACTCGACAGTTTCCGCCGTGATGCGAGATGTCGCCATGTGACTCTGTGACTCTGTGCCTCGACTCGCCTCGACACAGTTTCCGCCGTCATGTAATGCGAGAGGTCGGTCGCCATGTGATGTGCCTCGACTCGACATATGCCGCCGTCCTTGATGAGAGATCATCATCATCATCATCATCATCAAGTGTCTGCTTGAGACAAGCTTGAGGGTGAGGCATGACAAATCTTACTTGACCTCTCTATAAAACTTCTAAACCATAATTTAATCTCACCGCATTTTTCTCGTCCTTATTCCGCTGCCTCCACTTCCTTGAGTTCTCCTCAAGCACCTCCCTGACCTCCTCACTGTACCTTGATACATTCGGGTCGAACTTCATGATCTCACGCATCGCCTTCATGACCATTCCCGCCTCTTCCTGTAATTTACCCCCCAGTATCATCTTCACTCTCTCTTCCATCTCGAAGTATCGCTTCTTTGACAACGTTGAAATCCCCTTGTCTCCATTTTGGTTTGTTGGCGTGACGAACTTCGTGACCTTCCTCGACGAGTTCATTGTGTGCGATCTTTTTTGTCTTTTTTGTTCAGTTGTTTGTGTTTACAATTGTAATAACGGTCATTAGCAGTTATGCTCCCTTAAACCTTCAAAATCGTAGAGAATCTTTTACAAACAAATAAATAAATAAATAACCCAACCAACATGGTCTCGGTGATCGTCTGAAGAATTCTTGGTCAGCCATTGGATATGATTCCGTCCACTCATCATCCTGTAAGACCTCCCTATATCCTTCCCCCCCGATCTCAAAACCCTAAATGGATGTCGAGCGGCACGTGTGTCAGCAGCGCCCCCCGCATCCTTACATGACACACGCCATTCGACCGTGTTCCGCCGTTTGCGTGAGAATGCGTGAGAGTGAATGAGTGAGTGGTTGGTGGGCATCATCATCATGATCTCGACAGCAGCCTCCGCGACGCGTGTGTGAGGATGCGGCATGTGTCGTGATAAAGTGTGATAAAGTTATCCTATCTATCTATCTATCTATCTAATAATTGTTTGCCGATGGACTATGGCTTGTCTATACATGGACATCTCGTGGCCAGAAAGGGCAGCTGCGGCGGCGTGAGGTCCGTGCGCAGAAGACGAAGCTTCACGAGCTCCAGCATCCTTGGGGTATTGCGCCTCAAGACGTGCGCTCCTTCTCTTGCTCAGGAACGGCAAATATGGGGGGGTCGGTTGGCACGTCCTCGGTGCCGCAATCAAGGCTGTCGACGCTACCTGTCCACACGTACTGGAATACGATATCGGCCATCTCCCGAAAGACGGCATCTGAATCACCCGCGTCAAGTTGGTAGTACTCGTATCGACGGGGCTTGACTCGAGGGTCTCCGCTAAGGTACCGGAGCAGGGCAGTCTCAGCCTCCACACAAGCACGCGGATTAAGTACGTGGATTGCGAATATCATCTTTGAGTTCTTCGGGTACTGAGAAAGTCGCTGACCAAATGGATTCGACGTGCTGCCCACCTTGAAGACGATCTCATCCTTCTTGTGCTCAAACAAAAACTTGTGCTCAAACAACGCGTACACGACATTGGTTGTCATGTGCGCCATGATCTCTGTCGAGCTGCTCACATGCTGTATCCCAATGCTCGCGTTTACACCACTTCCACAAGACGATGAGTGGCGATGATCCGCCACCGTGTGTCATGAATGGACGGTGTGGATGCGACAGTTTTCCACAGTTTTGCGTGTGATTGACAGGTTTCTGCAGCTCAATTTCCCTACCCCACTCCGTGGGGCCCGCTATTCCCCTATCGATATACGAGATCTATTGTCTAGCAGACCTCTGCTTGACATGTGATCACCGTTTGCGATTACTTGTACCGGGTCTTCCTCATCCGTTAGTTCCCTTTTTTGGCAAAGTCTGCTTTATAAATCTTCATGTTTCATTTTAGTATTCCGTCGACTGTAGTATAAAACAACATGTCACTAACATGTCACAAGGTAACACTACCCCATCACAATGGGGTCCGGCTCCACCACCAGTCTTTCTACTATCAGTAGTATTCCTTCTGGTCTCCGTTTGAGTCGTAGTCCTCCTGTGAACAAGCGTCCATCTTCTTCCGAGCATGAGGTCTTTTACTTGCACGAAAAGGTTGACCTCTCCAAAGTTGACTCCCTCTTGGACTCCCATGGCATGGTGGATCTCAAGATCAATGACCGTGATAAGTGGAAACAAATCGCGAGCACGTGCATGGTCGCCCGTTCCTTGGGAGGCTACGTTCCGGTTCGTTATTATATGCACGATTCCCAGGATGGATATGGTCGCATGAAAAGTCGTGTTGATGCGACCGGCGTGTCCGCTGTTCCGTATGTGAGGATGGGGCGGGAGGCCCGTGCTGTGCTCGCTGGCGATTTGTACTGGGATGTGGACATGGTCAATTGTCCAACCTAGTTTCTTGTCCCAAAAGTGCCAGCAATACAAGATAAAATCACCACTCTTGGATCGCTATGTCACCGATCGTGAAGCTTCTCTCACCGAGGTCATGGATGCATGTGGTGTCACTCGCGAAGACGCTAAGAATCTCTTCATCCGCCTCATTTTTTTGGGCAGCGTGGATGCGTGGACGACTGACTGTGGTCTAGAAGTTGATCGTAATCTTGTGCCTGTCTGGATCCACGCCCTCAAGAAAGAGCTCCGCGAGGTGGCAACCAATTTGATGGATTTGCCCATTTCAGAAGTTGAGATGATCGGCCAGATGGTTAAAAGGCGGTCCGCGTGTACTCCTGTCTCGTTTGGTTCTGAGCTCTCAAATTCCGGCGACCCTTTGGCCACTTTTATCGCCCTTTTCTTGCAGAGCATCGAACACGAATGTGTTTCAGCACTCGTGCACGAAGTGCATGGTCATCATTACAGTGTTGGCGGCATCATCTACGACGGCATCTTAGTGGACAAGTGTGGTTGCATGCCCATTCCTGATGATGACTTGCTTCTTCTCTTGGAAACTGGAGTGAGTCGACGCACCGGCTATACCATCAAACTCGCAGTCAAGCCTTTGTCACCCTCTCCGCATTGGACGACCCCCCCTCCCCTTGAAGATACCTCCAATAATGCAGAATATGAGGATTGGATGAACGGATCTGAGCTTCTCAGCTATGATGAAGTCAAATGCAATTGGGAAAAGTCGGCGTTCAAGATCATCAACCAGGTCGTGTACGTGCGCATCGATGGGCAAGGTATCCGCCATGTCACATCTGAGAAGACTCTGCAAGAGGCGTTTCGTCACTTGGGATATGTCGACATTACGTTGCGCGACTCTGGGAGCGTTTCGGTAAGCCGGACACAACCATTCATTCCGAGGTGGATCAAAGACACATCTATCCGCAAGTATGATGACATGAAGCTTATGCCGCCCCCTATCGAGGTTGGAGGCAATGTCCACAATATTTGGAACGGTTTCGAAGTCGAACGCGATGTGTCGTCACATGATGATTCAGTCATGGCCGACCATCCCTCGGTCGAGGTCTTCATCGATTTCCTTCACACGTTGTGTGGCAATAACAAGGAGTGCACGGATTACATCCTGAACTGGATCGCGCAAATCTTCCAACAACCTGCTCAGAAGACCGGGGTGGCAATCTTACTCAAGGGCGAGGAGGGCGTCGGCAAGAATCGTGCCACCGACCTTTTGAGGGCGATGGTGGGCGCCGACAAGTTCCTGCAAACTGCAACACCGGCAAACACGCTCTATGGTCGCTTCAATCGCCAACGTGAGGGGCGTTTCCTCATCGTCGTCAATGAGTCCAATGGACATGATAACTTTGCAGCCAACGATGTCATCAAGGACATGATCACATGTGATCAGTTTGAATGCGAGTCCAAAGGAGTCAATGCATACACCATGCAGTGTTTTTCTCGCTTCATCTTCACCACCAACAACGACAACTGCCTCCGAGTGAATCCTGATAACCGAAGGTATGTCATTATCGAGACATCGTCTGTGCTGAAGGGTAACACTGAGTACTTCAACCACCTTTCGGGGCTGATCGACGATGCAGAGTCCAGAGTCGCGTTTTACAAGTTCTTGATGGCAAGGGACATCAAGGGCGTCGAATGGATACGGTCTAGGCCTGCAACCACCTACATGTCGCAAATGGTCTCCATGAATCTTCCGTACGAGCACCAATTCATCTTGCACATGATCCAGGGTCTGAGCGTCGAGCATAACAACGTGGTCGACAGTATCATCGATTATTCTCCCTCTGTGAGCATCAAGGCGGAGACCTTGTTCGACCAGTTCAATGACTGGCTATCCACGATCCGTGCTTCTGATAAGCATGAAACCAACTTGATCAAGTTTGGTCTCAAGATGTCCAAGCTCGTGCGTGATGATACAAAGAACCTGGGCTTGAGGGGCATCTCCAAGAATCGCACAAACACTGGGGCTGTTTACTATTTCTGTATTAAGGACGTCCTCGATGCCATGCGTGAGAAGATGTGGTTTGATTGATGAATGCTTCTGTTTGTCGGTGCCCTCGATGACTTGCTTGTGCAATGCCATGTGCCTCATACACCAGTCCTCTCGTCAAGCACACGCCTTCTGCCTGCCAACGAAAGTCCGTTGTGGGTTCGTTTGGTCGCCACTCAACTCGTAATGAGAGCCCCTTGAATTGTTATAAGGTTCAGCAGCTGATATTACCGTAAACCATATAGGTAGTGATTAGATTACAAGTTATGTATAGTTATATATATATTGTATGTAAAATGAAGTAGATGTATGTCTGTATAATTCCATTATATAGGGAGGGTTCCAAGTACCCATCACCTGTCAACTCTACACATTGATTGTACCTCAGTCAGCTCCGGCAATCAATGTAATGTTTTCTACGACCTACGCCTTCTGTCTTCCAATGAAAGTCCGTTGTGGGTTCGTTTGGTCGCCACTCAACACGTAATGAGAGCCCCTTTAATTGTTATAAGGTTCAGCAGCTGATATTACCGTAAACCATATAGGTAGTGATTAGATTACAAGTTATGTATAGTTATATATATATTGTATGTAAAATGAAGTAGATGTATGTCTGTATAATTCCATTATATAGGGAGGGTTCCAAGTACCCATCACCTGTCAACTCTACACATTGATTGTACCTCAGTCAGCTCCGGCAATCAATGTAATGTTTTCTACGACCTACGCCTTCTGTCTTCCAATGAAAGTCCGTTGTGGGTTCGTTTGGTCGCCACTCAACACGTAATGAGAGCCCCTTTAATTGTTATAAGGTTCAGCAGCTGATATTACCGTAAACCATATAGGTAGTGATTAGATTACAAGTTATGTATAGTTATATATATATTGTATGTAAAATGAAGTAGATGTATGTCTGTATAATTCCATTATATAGGGAGGGTTCCAAGTACCCATCACCTGTCAACTCTACACATTGATTGTACCTCAGTCAGCTCCGGCAATCAATGTAATGTTTTCTACGACCTACGCCTTCTGTCTTCCAATGAAAGTCCGTTGTGGGTTCGTTTGGTCGCCACTCAACTCGTAATGAGAGCCCCTTTAATTGTTATAAGGTTCAGCAGCTGATATTACCGTAAACCATATAGGTAGTGATTAGATTACAAGTTATGTATAGTTATATATATATTGTATGTAAAATGAAGTAGATGTATGTCTGTATAATTCCATTATATAGGGAGGGTTCCAAGTACCCATCACCTGTCAACTCTACACATTGATTGTACCTCAGTCAGCTCCGGCAATCAATGTAATGTTTTCTACGACCTACGCCTTCTGTCTTCCAATGAAAGTCCGTTGTGGGTTCGTTTGGTCGCCACTCAACTCGTAATGAGAGCCCCTTTAATTGTTATAAGGTTCAGCAGCTGATATTACCGTAAACCATATAGGTAGTGATTAGATTACAAGTTATGTATAGTTATATATATTGTATGTAAAATGAAGTAGATGTATGTCTGTATAATTCCATTATATAGGGAGGGTTCCAAGTACCCATCACCTGTCAACTCTACACATTGATTGTACCTCAGTCAGCTCCGGCAATCAATGTAATGTTTTCTACGACCTACGCCTTCTGTCTTCCAATGAAAGTCCGTTGTGGGTTCGTTTGGTCGCCACTCAACTCGTAATGAGAGCCCCTTTAATTGTTATAAGGTTCAGCAGCTGATATTACCGTAAACCATATAGGTAGTGATTAGATTACAAGTTATGTATAGTTATATATATATTGTATGTAAAATGAAGTAGATGTATGTCTGTATAATTCCATTATATAGGGAGGGTTCCAAGTACCCATCACCTGTCAACTCTACACATTGATTGTACCTCAGTCAGCTCCGGCAATCAATGTAATGTTTTCTACGACCTACGCCTTCTGTCTTCCAATGAAAGTCCGTTGTGGGTTCGTTTGGTCGCCACTCAACTCGTAATGAGAGCCCCTTTAATTGTTATAAGGTTCAGCAGCTGATATTACCGTAAACCATATAGGTAGTGATTAGATTACAAGTTATGTATAGTTATATATATATTGTATGTAAAATGAAGTAGATGTATGTCTGTATAATTCCATTATATAGGGAGGGTTCCAAGTACCCATCACCTGTCAACTCTACACATTGATTGTACCTCAGTCAGCTCCGGCAATCAATGTAATGTTTTCTACGACCTACGCCTTCTGTCTTCCAATGAAAGTCCGTTGTGGGTTCGTTTGGTCGCCACTCAACACGTAATGAGAGCCCCTTTAATTGTTATAAGGTTCAGCAGCTGATATTACCGTAAACCATATAGGTAGTGATTAGATTACAAGTTATGTATAGTTATATATATATTGTATGTTAAATGAAGTAGATGTATGTCTGTATAATTCCATTATATAGGGAGGGTTCCAAGTACCCATCACCTGTCAACTCTACACATTGATTGTACCTCAGTCAGCTCCGGCAATCAATGTAATGTTTTCTACGACCTACGCCTTCTGTCTTCCAATGAAAGTCCGTTGTGGGTTCGTTTGGTCGCCACTCAACACGTAATGAGAGCCCCTTTAATTGTTATAAGGTTCAGCAGCTGATATTACCGTAAACCATATAGGTAGTGATTAGATTACAAGTTATGTATAGTTATATATATATTGTATGTAAAATGAAGTAGATGTATGTCTGTATAATTCCATTATATAGGGAGGGTTCCAAGTACCCATCACCTGTCAACTCTACACATTGATTGTACCTCAGTCAGCTCCGGCAATCAATGTAATGTTTTCTACGACCTACGCCTTCTGTCTTCCAATGAAAGTCCGTTGTGGGTTCGTTTGGTCGCCACTCAACTCGTAATGAGAGCCCCTTTAATTGTTATAAGGTTCAGCAGCTGATATTACCGTAAACCATATAGGTAGTGATTAGATTACAAGTTATGTATAGTTATATATATATTGTATGTAAAATGAAGTAGATGTATGTCTGTATAATTCCATTATATAGGGAGGGTTCCAAGTACCCATCACCTGTCAACTCTACACATTGATTGTACCTCAGTCAGCTCCGGCAATCAATGTAATGTTTTCTACGACCTACGCCTTCTGTCTTCCAATGAAAGTCCGTTGTGGGTTCGTTTGGTCGCCACTCAACTCGTAATGAGAGCCCCTTTAATTGTTATAAGGTTCAGCAGCTGATATTACCGTAAACCATATAGGTAGTGATTAGATTACAAGTTATGTATAGTTATATATATATTGTATGTAAAATGAAGTAGATGTATGTCTGTATAATTCCATTATATAGGGAGGGTTCCAAGTACCCATCACCTGTCAACTCTACACATTGATTGTACCTCAGTCAGCTCCGGCAATCAATGTATTTTTTCTCTCCTCTCAGAAAGACAGACCCGACCCACACACACTCAGGTGCATGATGATGGAACACCCACACACACTCACCAAATAGACCGCCCCCCCCCCGCATCCTTACATGACACACGACGGCTTTCGCATCTCCCCCGTCCATAATGTCATTCGCTCACACACATACCATGGCGTCTGTCGCATCCCCCCGTCCGTACATTCATGACACACGTAATCTGTCCGTATTTTGCGTTTCTTACACTCTTTTGTTTGAGTCCGCACGCACACGAAACCCTTGTCGTCGACTACAGTCAACGGAATACTTAAATGAAACATCAAAATAAACGGTATAAGGAGGCGACAGACGTTATAGTGTATGAGTGGATGGTCCTACAAAATGGCCCGTCCAGCAAAGAAACCTCCTTACATGACGCAATGCACATCAACAAAGACCCCGTGTTCTTTTGGGCCACGGTACCGGGGAAGAGGCGATCGCTTAAGTGCGGCTGGTCCTTCAATGGACACTCTCGAAAGTACCGACAAAAGAACGATACGGAGTCTGCAGGATGGAGGGCCGTGATCTAAAAAAGAACCACGATGTTCTCTTTAACATCCTGCAATTTGTTGATTCAAAATCGTATTGTTGTAGACACCACTCGGTCCCCCTCCGGTGGTCGCGACAACATTAGGTTACACCGCAAGGTGTGCCGTACACGAAGCGGTTTCATTTAAGTATTCCGTTGACTGTAAATCCTCATGATACGCGCGTCCCAACCAACTCTCTATCAATGCGTAATCCAATGCGTAATGTTTTCTCGCGCCTCGAATCTTCCCACGAGTCCTCAACTTGAATTCCCCTGCCCCACTCCGTGGGTCCCGCGATTCCTCTTTCATACTCCCGACATAGTTGTCAAGCAGAAGTCTGCTTGAGACGACACGTGTCCCCATGCGCCTCGACAAAATACGAACCCTGTCCACGCCACACCCAGGCCAAGCCACACACACCCCAGCCATGTCAATCTTAACCAAGTACCGAAGTACCGAAGTTCCGAAGTTCCGAAGTTCCGAAGTTCCGAAGTTCCGAAGTTCTCCAATTCTTCTATCACGAACTCAGTGTGTATCCAGCGAAATCCGAAAGCTAATTCCTAGGGTGAACTCAGTGTGTTAGGGAGCATCCAGCGAACTCCGAAAGCTGATTCAGAGGGTGAACTCAGTGTGTTAGGGAGCATCCAGCGAACTCCGAAAGCTGATTCCGAGGGTGAGTTCAATAGTAGCAGTCATCGAGATCTAGTCATGGTTACCTTCATTGCTGCTAGTGCTAGTATTTGCGAGGCTTGCTATCTCTATGGCTCCACCTGCGATAGTCATGGTTACCTTCATTGCTGCTAGTGCTAGTATTTGCGAGGCTTGCTATCTCTATGGCTCCACCTGCGATAGTCATGGTTACCTTCATTGCTGCTAGTGCTAGTATTTGCGAGGCTTGCTATCTCTATGGCTCCACCTGCGATAGTCATGGTTACCTTCATTGCTGCTAGTGCTAGTATTTGCGAAGTTCGCGTTTGGATTGCGCTGGCTTTCTATCTCTATGGCTCCTCCACCTGCGATAGCATGAGCTGACCAACCATCCACCCATGTTCGCAGGCACTGAAGATGGCTATGATGAAGAAGGGGGCTATCAAGATTCAGCTCCGAACTTCCATGTGTATGCATTCCGAGTATGCAGGAAGTGTTCCGTACATCAAGAATGGCATCTTTTGCATCATCGACGAGGAGGATGTTGTCGAGGATGTTGTCGACCGGGAAGGTGTTCGACTTCGAGATTTGAAGCACTCTTCGTCTCCTGATTTTAGTGTCCTAATCATTAAGATGTTTGGTATGCCTATCCCTATGCTTGTGAATTGCAGGGATTGCCCTGCGAATGCAGTTGTGACAGTCGATCACTCGACTACATTCGAATCATGTGACTGTGGTGTATGCCCACTTAGCATGGGGGCGGGTGGGTCTGGACGTTAGTTGATGAGGTGTGGGGAGATGGAGAGATCTATGTATTGATTGAGATTGTCTATTGTAACCAGTTGAATCCGCCCACTATTCTCCTTGCCCCACTCCTTGTCCCGCTCCTTGTCCATGTGACACTCCAGTTAGTGTCTTTTTGAATTTGTATGAGTCGTGAATTCTGATGATTGTTTCTTAAGTAGATATATTCAGACAGTGAGTCAGCAGCTCGATCCCTTTGCACCGCTCCGCGGTGCCCGCGCTCCTCCCTACAGAAAATCACTAGGGTTGTCAAGCAGAAGTATGCTTGATATACACCGCTTTCTTTTGAGTACCAGTCGTGTTCATAAAGTATTTGTGCAGGTTGACATCAACACAACTTACATGGATACTACCGGATTTCACAAGCAAACACTCGAGTTTGAAGGCAATGTGACCCCCAACGCGATAATTATTTTTTTATATTTTAATTACTACACAGAATAATCATGTCTTCACAAACTTCCACCGGGCCATTTTACTACGTTTTTGAATGCCAAAGCACCGGGTACAGAACTCGGGACTTTTCAAAAGTCATCCTTAATGAAAAAGGCCGGGAATTGGGTGCTAGGCAAAAGATTCACATTTTTCAAGTTTCGTGTAAGTCGAAGAAAGAAGTCTTCGTCTCAGAAGTCATTCGGGACAGGAATTCCCGTGCTTCCCCCTTAATAAAACCAAAAGGGGTGTCCAAGCAGAATTCTGCTTGATACCAGCATCTGAATTCCACTGCTCCGCTACGCGGTGCCCGTGACCCCCCTTCAGAATTCCCATAGTGTTGTCAAGCAGAAGCCTTCTTGAGACCATACTGTTTTCTTTTGAGGACCGGGCCACAGTGAATGCGGTTAAGTGATCATCCCAATACTGAGAATCTATGCAAAAGTTGGCTGTCCGCAAAAACATTTCTTGGGGTTGAATTTGTACGAGCAGATATCGCCAACAATCACCGTCTTCCCCATATCTTCAGGGAACTCCCTTTTAAAGGTCATCCTACTCAGCTTCTTGATTGCAGATTTCATCCTAACAGGATCTGATGCATGCTTCCTGTATATTTCGAGTGAAATCTGGGCGTCAATCACAGGAGAATGTGCCGCATCTTGAATCGTCGTACCAAGAAGACCATACGCCATCTTTCGTAGTGAAAAAAAGTTGTAATTCTTGTAACGATCGTTCCATGCCTTGAGCATGTCAGACAAATCGACAATGGATGCAAAGTGAATCCCTTCTTCCAGCTGCATCCATTTGACATCTCCCTGTGGTCTGCATCCAACTATGATGCTTGTGCGAGGGCACAGAATCTGAATGACTGATTCCCGGACCTCCTCGAAAGGCTTTCCAGCAAGAATCTGCTCTCGCGTAACACCTGTCAGGGAGGTCATCGGATCGTAAATGTCATTCACACAAATGACCTCGTTGAGCAGAAGCGTCCCGTCATCGTCAACAACCGCTACTTGGCATGGAGAGCGATCGTTGTGACCTCTCCCGGTGGCACATGCTTCAACATCAATGGAAATGTACCTTGAGTGTGCCATCTGTAATCTGTAATGTCAGTTTCAGGTATCCATTTTGTTTACACTCGTTTTTCTACAGCCGCCTCCGCAAGCCTTAGTGCGGTGTGTCGTGTGGAGACAGATGTGAGTCTGCGCAAGCCACCGTGTCATGTGTGTGCGGTCTGTTGTCTGTCTGATGGGTGGCGTGTGTGAGAATGAATGGACGAACGTGGGGTCTGCGAAATCCGCCGTGGCGTATGGACAACACCACTACCCCCTTTTAATCAATCCCATCTGTTCACGTTGCGGGACAGCAGCTGAATTCCACTCCCCACTCCGTGGGGCCCGCGACCCCCCTTCACAATCCCAATAGAGTTGTCGAGCAGAAGCCTGCTTGAGACGACACGTGGTCTTCAGACCCCCTATAGTATGTGTGGGAGTGAGTCAGCAGCTCAATTCCATTGCCCCACTCCGTGGGGCCCGCGGTTTCCCCTTCACAATACCGATAGAGTTGTCAAGCAGGGTCCCCTCTGTGATGCAATGTGGTTGATGCGTTCATCGTGTGTACAGGAATGTCCGTATATATTTAAATTAAACATGCAAATTCAGCTGCCCGTCGTCGTATTACAAACAAGTGTCCCAAGCGACGAAGTAATCAACGTGGCATTTACAGAGTGGTCTACACGTGCATCCCCAATCCTCGCCAATATGGATGTTCCAGATCGCGAGTCAGTCTGCAAACTTGTCACTGCTACATTGAAAATGATGTTGGCAAACACAGTCACACCCATATGCGGTGTTTCAGAAATCCGAGCATCACTACATACACCTATTGTGAAAATCAAAATCATTGTCCAACTCTCTCAGAATGCAGCCAATACAACTACTTGTACACTCGACGGAATACTAAAATGAAACCGTTTCTGGAGTGTACGGCACACCTTACGGTGTAACCAAATGGTGTAGCAACCCACGGGGCAGTGGAACACCAATACGATTTTGAATCAACAAATTGCAGGATGTTAACGAGAATATCGTGGTTCTTTTTTAGATCACGGCTCTCCATCCTGCAGACTCCGTATCGTTCTTTTGTCGGTACTTTCGAGAGTGTCCATTGAAGGACCAGCCGCACTTAAGCGATCGACTCTTCCCCGGTACCGTGGCCCAAAAGAACACGGGGTCTTTGTTGATGTGCAATGCGTCATGAAAGGAGGTTTCTTTGCTGGACGGGCCATTTTGTAGGACCATCCACTCGAGTGTAAACAAGTCAGATCCTGATCGTGTCCTTCAGTCATCCTAGCTGTATGCGTGGGATCAGACAGTGATTTCTCAGCTGAATTCCACTGCCCCACTCCGTGGGGCCCGCGGTTCCCCCTTCACAATCCCGATAGAGTTGTCAAGCAGAAGCCTGCTTGACACGACACAAAATCCGCATGCGCCTCGAAAAACGAGTGTAAACAATTGAAAATCTGTATAGTTTACAGTGTTTGAATTCTAATCTCTCTCTATCGAACTGCGACTCGTTCGATGCGCCGAACGAAAAAACAGAATTCGCCCCCGTACAGACAGTTTTAGGATAGATCAGACTTTGATTTTGTTAGATGTACATCGGATTTGTGTTAGATACGCGTCGATATCACCCCATGCGTGGGGACTCGCACGGTGCAATCCGAAAAAATAAATCCAGGTCAAGGATTCAGACCAAATAATATCATCCCCGGGCTTCGGGCTACGCGATGGTATTTGCAGATCCAATGGCATAAAGAAAGTCGTGTAATATGTAGGTAGCACAAATGTCTAAACTTCAATATGAACTATGTGCACAAAGTATACTGGGGAAACTGGACGTAGTCGAGTCATTGCTACATGCTGGTGCTGAGCTGTTCACCACTGTTGGAGGCTGTGGGGCATTGTGTCACGCAGCATTCCACGGGCACAAGAAGGTAGTGCTAAAGATTGTCTTTCATTGGTCAGCCTTTACAGACCTGGGAATCTACAGAGAAACAAATGTTGCAGAGATGATTGAGCTTGCATTATTCCTTGCTCAAAGTAAAAAAGAATCCTTTATTGCAAACTATTTAAATCAGATTTACACGCTTGGATGTAAATCTCACACCAAGACATCCAGTGAGGGATACCCTTGAACGTCTAGTGTAAATGTGTTTAAGGAAAAGTGGTTGTCATGATCGTACAATGGATGGTCAAAAGAAACTCAATTTTGAACTCGTGCTTCAATGCGGACAAGGAGACATAACGGCAGTTCAACGGCTACTCAAGGAGGGTGCGAATCCGTGCTATCAGCAGGGCACTCCATTGATGTTTGCCATATCAAATGGGCATTGTGCCATTGTAAGTTTCTTGATAAAACATGATGCTTATTATGCTAACCAAACATTCCTAGAGATGGCATTGCATTTGGCAAACCGTTTGGATAATGTGAGACTTGGTAATTACATCGAAACCATCATCAAGAACGGACAATCATGGGCAAAAGTGAAAGATGCATGATCGAAGACGCACCATATTTTCTTCAGAAATGCTTGCCAACTTGCCTGCATGCACATTGTTTTTTTGTTGGACCAAATCTTCTCAACCATGACAATGTCCTCAGGGTGAACATTGCAAAAGATACCGATTTGGTCTATCCAGCTATTTGCTGGAATTAGACATTCTAATACCAATCGTTTTCTCCCACATGTAGGCATCATGTCGAGGACATGTGCATGTCCGTTCTCACTTGTGCCTGCAAAAATGCCGTGATGCAGCCCATGCAGATCTGTGCATCCCCGTGCATCCTATACAGGCAGCCCCCTGGGGTAATGGATTGGTGGGTGGAGCGAGTGTACAGCCCCCCCCATTGTTACTGTATGCATGATCATGAACTCCACGCTAAACAACAGCCAGCAAGACTCCTCGCTCACCTAATGTCACAATGCCCCTCACTCAACAATTTGATCCTCTCTCGAATTCTTCGCGAGAGGAGAACGCGAATCTGCGAAGCAAGGGAAAGCTACAAACTTTGAGATCCTCTAACTTTCTTGGTTGGGGTCAGAATGGAACGATTCAAGGGGCGTTTCCAATTAAAAAACACCTACTGAATGCGTTTCCGCGATCTCCGGTATCAGAATCGCGAGTGAACTGTGTGAAACTCGCAAGACAAGTAGGTCTGCTCTCGAAGCTTCTAAGGAATATGTTGGCTTCTGCTGTCCTTAGAGGCATTTGGCGTGGCGTGGCCTGGTGTTGTTTTGGGACATTTATGTTGGCGTTTGCTGGCCACTGGTCATCCCGTCAGTACCACCGGCACCGGACCAGCACTCGCGATTTTGAGGCTGGAGATCGCGAAAACACATTCAGTAGGTGTTTTTTCATTGGAAACGCCCCGTGAATCGTTCCATTTGGACGCCAATCAAAGGAGTTAGAGGCTCTCAAAGTTGGAGCTTTCCCTTGCTGCGCAGATTCTCGTTCTCCTACTAACTGAAGCCTGCTTGACAAAAGATTACAAAAGCCTGAATAACAAAAAAATATTCAGGTTTTTGTAAAATCGTTGTTGTTTTCTGTTGTCGTTCGTAGTTCCTGTGGCAGCGGCACGCCCCTCTCCGAGAGGACCCTGATGCAGGTCCTGCTGTGCATGGCCATTCCCTGCATGGCCCTGAAGGTGACTGAACCTGCGCCTCCCTGGAGGAATGCGGCGTCGTCCTTGTACTTGCTTGCTTCTGCAGGGTTCACTCTGCTCATTCTCTGCACGATGCTCCTGAGCACCGGCATCAGCGAGTCTTGCAGGTCCGTCTTCGCCCAGCAGCGGTCCCGTCCGTACACATACGTCTGCTGGTAGCATGAGGGGTCCATGATGATGTTCATGTACTGCGGGTGTGCAGGGTTGAAGTGCGACAGCTGCAGCAGCTTGACCGGGTTGTACCCACACTCCTTGAATTCAGCGACCGAGAGGAACTCTGACTCGGGCGTGACCTCCTCCCCGAAGGGGTGCATGTCCTCCATCGGTGTCGTCGCAGCAGGAGATAGCTCCGCAGCAGCTGGAGATAGCGCCGCCGCATCTGGAGCAGTATTGTTGTTGGTGGTGGTGTTGGTGAAATTTTCGCATGTAACGACATAGTTGTTGGTGGCCGACCCGAAGCTGTTGTTGATTGTGAAAGTGTGTTTTTTCCTCAACGCCTCCAGTTCCGCTCCCATTTCATCGATCCGATTCTCGAGGTACGCCATGCGCTTCTCCATGAAGTCAACATCAACAGCTCCCTTGGGATGAGACCTCCGCTTGTGTGAAGACTTCGAATACCGGTTACTGAACTGCTTGTCACACAACTCGCACGCGAACAAACAGGAGGGGGGCATGGTGCATTTCTCCATGGTGCATTTCTCCATGAGGAGAGAACACCCTTATGTTTGTTACATTGTAGTCTTCCACAAGAGGGTCACCCCTAGATCGCTCTCGGTGCAGGCATCAATCAATCCCTAATTTAAACGTGTTCACATGAACACCTCTGAAAAGACTCTCCATCTTGGGAACAACAATTATTTCAACAAAAAATAAGAATTATCAATCAATCAATCAATCAATCCCTATTCTAAACGTGTTCACATGAACACCTCTGAAAAGACTCTCCATCTTGGGAACAACAATTATTTCAACAAAAAATAAGAATCATCAATCAATCAATCATCAATCCCTATTCTAAACGTGTTCACATGAACACCTCTGAAAAGACTCTCCATCTTGGGAACAACAATTATTTCAACAAAAAAATAAGAATTATCAATCATCATCAATCCCTATTCTAAACGTGTTCACATGAACACCTCTGATAAGACTCTCCATCTTGGGAACAACAATTATTTCAACAAAAAAATAGAATCAATCAATCAATCAATCCTATTCTAAACGTGTTCACATGAACACCTCTGAAAAGACTCTCCATCTTGGGAACAACAATTATTTCAACAAAAATAAGATCATCATCAATCAATCCCTATTCTAAACGTGTTCACATGAACAAACCGCTGAAAAGACTCCTCCATCCTTGGGAAGCAACAATTATTTCAACAAAAAAAAAAAAATAAGATCATCATCAATCAATCAATCCTATTCCTAAACGTGTTCACATGAACACCTCTGAAAAGACGCTCGCATCCTGTGGGAAACAACAATTATTTCAACAAAAAAATAAGAATCAATCAATCAATCAATCAATCCCTATTCTAAACGTGTTCACATGAACACCTCTGAAAAGACTCTCCATCTTGGGAACAACAATTATTTCAACAAAAAATAAGAATCATCAATCAATCAATCCCTATTCTAAACGTGTTCACATGAACACCGCTGAAAAGACTCTCCATCTTGGGAACAACAATTATTTCAACAAAAAATAAGAATCATCAATCAATCAATCCCTATTCTAAACGTGTTCACATGAACACCTCTGAAAAGACTCTCCATCTTGGGAACAACAATTATTTCAACAAAAAAATAAGAATCATCAATCAATCAATCAATCAATCCCTATTCTAAACGTGTTCACATGAACACCTCTGAAAAGACTCTCCATCTTGGGAACAACAATTATTTCAACAAAAAATAAGAATCATCAATCAATCAATCCCTATTCTAAACGTGTTCACATGAACACCGCTGAAAAGACTCTCCATCTTGGGAACAACAATTATTTCAACAAAAAATAAGAATCATCAATCAATCAATCCCTATTCTAAACGTGTTCACATGAACACCTCTGAAAAGACTCTCCATCTTGGGAACAACAATTATTTCAACAAAAAAATAAGAATCATCAATCAATCAATCAATCAATCCCTATTCTAAACGTGTTCACATGAACACCTCTGAAAAGACTCTCCATCTTGGGAACAACAATTATTTCAACAAAAAATAAGAATCATCAATCAATCAATCCCTATTCTAAACGTGTTCACATGAACACCTCTGAAAAGACTCTCCATCTTGGGAACAACAATTATTTCAACAAAAAATAAGAATCATCAATCAATCAATCAATCAATCCCTATTCTAAACGTGTTCACATGAACACCTCTGAAAAGACTCTCCATCTTGGGAACAACAATTATTTCAACAAAAAATAAGAATCATCAATCAATCAATCCCTATTCTAAACGTGTTCACATGAACACCTCTGAAAAGACTCTCCATCTTGGGAACAACAATTATTTCAACAAAAAAATAAGAATCATCAATCAATCAATCAATCAATCCCTATTCTAAACGTGTTCACATGAACACCTCTGAAAAGACTCTCCATCTTGGGAACAACAATTATTTCAACAAAAAATAAGAATCATCAATCAATCAATCCCTATTCTAAACGTGTTCACATGAACACCGCTGAAAAGACTCTCCATCTTGGGAACAACAATTATTTCAACAAAAAATAAGAATCATCAATCAATCAATCCCTATTCTAAACGTGTTCACATGAACACCTCTGAAAAGACTCTCCATCTTGGGAACAACAATTATTTCAACAAAAAATAAGAATCATCCATCCATCAATCAATCCCTATTCTAAACGTGTTCACATGAACACCGCTGAAAAGACTCTCCATCTTGGGAACAACAATTATTTCAACAAAAAATAAATACTGAAAAATTCTTCCGGAGAATGTCTCACATGCCCCCCCCCCTCCGTTTACACTCGTTTTTCGAAAGCCGCCGTGCGTGTGTGAAGATGACTGAATGGACTGACGGGGGGCTTCTAAAGCCGCCTTGGTGTGTGTGAGAATGAATGGACGAACGTGGGGGCTGCGCAAGCCGCCTTGATGTGTGTGAGAATGAATGGACGAACGTGGGGGCTGCGAAAGCCGCCGTGGTGTGTGGACAACACCACTGACCCCTTTAATCAATCCCATCTGTTCACGTTGCGAGTCAGCAGCTGAATTCCACTGCCCCACTCCGTGGGGCCCGCGATCCCCCTTCACAATCCCAATATAGTTGTCGAGCAGAAGCCTGCTTGAGACCTACCTTTGTTTTCAAACACGGTCATTGGTACCCTTCCTCATCCGGTAGGAACATAGTTGAGTGCCCTTTACTTAATGTAATAGGGTACTACTTCCCTACCGTTTGTTGTTAAGATGGGTCTTTTTGAATTTGTATACGGAACCGCCAAGCCGCCGCTGGGTTGTTGCTTGGTTGATGGTGCCACATGGGATCAGAGAGTGAGTCAGCAGCTCAATTCCACTGTCCCGCTCTGCGGGACCCGCGATCCCCCCTTCAGAATTCCCCATAGTGTGTTAAGCAGAAGCCTGCTCGAGACCATGCGCGGATTCTTTGGAGAACCGGACCATAGTGGATGAGGTTGCGAAAACCGCGACACAATGCGCGGCTTCAATCAATAGAAGAGAAGTGTTCCGAGTGAGACTCGAAAAACTAGTGTAAAGAACGCAAAATACATACAGATTACAGCCATACAAACTCGAATCCCTCTCTATCGAACTGCGACTCATTCGATGCGCCGAACGGAAAACCAGAATTCGCCCCCGTACAGACAGTTTTAGGATAGATCCGAATTAGATTTGTGTTAGATGTACATCGGATTTGTGTTAGATACGCGTCGGTATCACACCGTGCTCGACACCCGACGCGGTGAGATGACCTTTTAGAAATTTGGGTCAAAATGTGGGAGGGGATAGCGATTTGGTACCGTGACCTTGTTCAATTTACGATAGTCGATAGCCATCCTCCAAGAGCCATCGGGTTTGGCGATGAAAAGGACTGGTGCGCCCCACGGGCTCGAGCTAGGGCTGATGTAGCCTTTGGCCAACAAGTCTTTAACTTGGTTTTGGACCTCTAGCAGTTCTGCGGGGGACAACCTGTGTCCTCGAGAGAATTGTGGGGATGCCGCCTCCGTGAGGGGGCATACGAATGGGGTGTCAGCCCTAAGGTCAGAAATCTTGTCTGCCGGGGCGAAGACCTTTTTAAAGTCCGTTTCGCAACCCGAGATTATCCGTTCGTGTTTCGTTTGTTGCACCGTGTTTGCTTGTGCGGCCGTTACTCGAATTATAAAGGCATCGTCGTCTTGGTCCACTGATGTGACTAGGACTTCGAAACAATTGAGTTTTTGTTTTGATTTGCGGATAAACTTTTTAAGTGCTCTGTTCGACAGGACTCCTGGCGTTTTTCGCTGTGCTGTGTCAAAACAATCGATACGTGCCAAAGTATAAGCAACCAATTCCTTGATGGAGAGAGGTTCCGACTCGAGTCGGGTGGAGTACAGTTCGACTGCTACTCTACGTTTATGCTTTTTAGCTATTTTGAAACTGGCTCTGAGACGTGTCTCTTCAAAACCAATGCAGCACCCCGTCTGCATCATCCAACTTCTTCCGAGAAGTGCGGTGGTGCCGGGCCCTAGCGTAGGGAGGACATAAGCAGATTTAATTTCTGACCTATGTTTGCCTAAGTTCAGGACAAAACTCGTTCTCGTAGTAGTGAGGACTTGGGATCCATCAGCTACCCGCACCATGACTGGTGAGCCCGTAAAGGTGGCTAAACCTGCCCTAGCACAGAATTCTGCGTCTACGAAGACAGAGTCTGCTCCACTGTCAATGAGAACTTTGCCAGATACCCCCGATAGGGTGGCCTCAAAGTGTGCGGTAGCTTGGTCCGCGTGGACACAAGCTGTTGTGCAAGCAGATATGCATGGAATGGCAGGAGGCGGGGGCAGGGTCGGAAGGCAAGGAGGGGATGTGGTCTGTGCTGTAGATGGTGTTACACAGATAGTAGGGGACGGAAACTGAAAAAGAACATCCCTATCTATGTCTACAAGCAGACCTACATCCTACTTCCTAACGGTAGGGCAGCTAGGGCACTTGGAGGGGGCAGTGGCTGTAGCGGCCGTGCGCTTCGTACCACACTTGTAACATAAGTTACCCTCCTTAGCTAGTTTAATAGCATCCGGTGTCCAGGGCTGACCGTCAGCCTGCTTCCACTTATGCTTTTCAGCAAATTGTAGCTGTCCCGCAGGGCTGGAAAAGGGCGGCGGGCCCGTTGCAGCTGGAGTCTGGGCCGTGCCCTTCTTGTGCTTGTGCTGGGTGGACCCCTCGTGAGGTCCACCAGGCCGTTTGCCTTTTGCCTGGACGTACATGGCCGAGGTAGGGGTTGGTGTTTTGGTGGCAGCAAGTTTAGTTTCAATGGCAGCAGCATGTTCGACAAGCTCGTCTAAAGAGGAAAATCGGCCTCCTTGTGCAGCAGTACGTCTGCGGCATCGTGCCTCGATGGTTGGAATCAGACCAAACCGAAACAGAACTAGCTGATCATCCAATTGCATACCCCCGGCAATGCGCACTTCGTTTTGGAAAGCCATAGCGTAATGCCTAACCGTCGAGGTCTGCCGAATCGAGTTGGCATGCAGCCGTTGGCGTGCATTGATGTCGTCGTCAGCATGGTAGGGGTCATAGAAGTTTAGGAACTGAGTTTTTATCTCAGCCCACGTAATGGCCGGTGACGCGGTCATGAGGTGGTCTAGCCACTCGGCAGCTACCCCACCAAAGAAGTTTGGTATGTTGGATGGTACTAACATATGGTGCAACGTGCAATATGACTCTAGCAACTTCCACCAAATCCTACCCCTCGGGAGCTTCTTATCTTCTTCCCCAGTCCAAAGGGATGGACGTTCATACTTGCCAACTAAGGGCCTCGGGACCAAGGGCAAAACATGTGACTCTACCTTAGCTGCCGCAGCTTGTAGCTCAGCCACTTTGGCCTTGGCCTCCAGCAGCTCAATCTGGGCACGTAGAGCCATTAAAGCGTCCGAATGAGGTCCAGCGGGAGGGCCAACAGCGGGCGGTCCTGCAGCGGGCGCTTCAGCAGCGGGCTGGCCAGCAGCAGGCGATCCATCAGCAGGGGGGCCCGCAGGCAGTCCAGCTGTGGGGGCCGCGGGTTGTCCAGCGGGGGCGGGGGGCGTTGCAGGCGATCCAGCAGCGGGGCCATCCGGTGGTCCAGCGGGGGCGGGGGGCGTTGCAGGCGATCCAGCAGCGGGGCCCTCAGGTGGTCCAGCGGGGGGCGTTTGCTGGGCCTTCAGGAGAGCGGAAACTCGAAGTGTCTCCTGTTCGGCATCCCTCATTCGCATTTGGAGCCGAGCCATCTCCTCAAGGTGCTTGGATGCGGTGGCCTCGGCCTCGTGATGGTGAAGAAGTTCGAGGCTAGCGATAACCCTGTCCTTCTCCACGAGGGCAACGTGCGCGGCAGCCTTGCCAAGCGGCGTGGAGTCAGGCCTTGTGGCGACCTTCTTGCCATTGACTTTGACAGCCATCCGCGCTTCCTTCAGCTCCTTCTCGGTAGCTGAAAGGTCGGGAGGCGAAGGTGCCGGCCCTCCAGCGCCTTTTCTTTTCTCCTTGGAGAGCTTGTGCAGCTCCCAAGCCTTGACTTGCTGGACGAGCTCCTCGTGGTCCATGTCGTCAACATCCGGGACCTCAGAAGGTGGAGCCGCAGCAGCTTGGGCTGAAGAAGAGGCCATACTCGGTGATGGTGGGCTCGAGGGGACGTCGGGGGTGGGGAGTAAAGCGAGTGGCGCGGTTTGAAAGCGCGACCAGGCTCAAGAAACCAATTGTGGTATATGAATACCTTGTAACACGGAGTGTCTTGTAACTGGAAGCCTAAGAAATGATCTCAGGAGTTTAGACGGCCCTAAGAGTCAGAAGCACGGCTTAAGACTCCCTTCCCGCTTCCAGCGCGTCTAGACCCTAATGGAACCCTCGTTTTAGGTATTCCCGAGTAGCTGATCAGACACTGATCAGTAGGTCAATTCGCTCGGTTTCAACTGCCTACAGAAGTCGTTCGTCATCTGTCGGAAAGTCGTCACCACCGCGTGGCAACTCAGTGGGAGGATCGTTATCCACCACACCTTAGGGGCCCACTAGCTAGTCCCGCCTATTATAGTTATAGTTATAGTTATAGTTATAGTTATAGTTATAGTTATAGTTATAGTTATGGTTATAGTTATAGTTATAGTTATAGTTATAGTTATAGTTATGGATATAAGTAATAAAATAAACGCAGCGGTCATGGTCATGCTTACCCTTATCTTGCACTCTCTGCGGCTCTGCAGTCTGCACCAGGGTTGTCCAAACGGACCCCAGGAGTTGCTTCCTGGGACGCACCCAAATGGGTAGGTTGCGTCCAGGGACGCAGCCAATTTCGTAGGTTGCGTCCTCGGACGCAGTAAAGTTTGAAGGTTGCGTCCCAAAAATTCCTCTTTCCCCCTCCCAGAGCAACAGCAGCTTGATGCGTCCCACTGCGTCCCACTGCTTCTCAATTTTTCTCCATGCTTGATGCGTCCCAGCAGCAGCAGCAGCAGCAGCAGCAGCAACAGCGGGCTTAGAAACAAAAAATTCATCCAGCCTTCGCAGCTTAGTCGGAGCAATGGGCGTGCCGTGAGATTGCATTTTGACGGTTCGAATATTTTTGGAGAGATCGACCAGAATAAATAGATCACATCAAAAAATTATAGGCTTTAGACTAGGGTGCTGTTTGAACCCCGCTCATCCACTCAGGGCCTGGGGGCATGTGGGGGATTTTTAGGTTCGATTCCATTCAAATTATGTGGCTGAGAGAGTCCTTTGCGTCATGCACCACCCACTGAGACACTCTCGAGTCGGACGCACCAGACGCACTGGGGCGCATTGGGGCGCATTGGGACGCATTGGGACGCATGAGAACGCAGGGTAATGAAGTGAGACGCAACCAACTTCCAAAACCTGCGTCCCGGACGCAACCAATATATGAGGCTGCGTCCGGGACGCAACCGACCCTGCCAATGTTGCGTCCTAGGACGCAAGGACGTGCGTCTTGGACTACCCTGGTCTGCACCCTCGTTCGAATGGCCCGCATGCCCAAGAAGATGTGCAACCTGCACATGGGTCATTGACTTACCGCTCATCATGCTCTGTTGAGGGCACAAACAACGCAGCCAAGAAGCTCTCCAACTCATAATGGTGACTTTCCCCAGCTGCGGCGTACAGGGTTCCATTAACACCTCGCCCTTGCAGGCGTTACCTTTTTTTCTTTCTCCAAACCATTAAAATCCCGGGTGCGTTTGGATCATTTAAGCCCTCCTCATTTTTTTTGCTATCTTTTTACTCAGACCTCCAAGGGACAGTCTGAGACCACCGTAGAGTTTTTGTTGACAAGGGCAGTTCATTGGCACCACTTAAGATCCGGGAGGGGGTGGAGGTGGTGGTGGTGGTGGCGGTGGGGTGGGGTGTGTGGGGGGGGGGGGGGGGGGGGGGTATGGGTAGGTGAATGGGTGGTATGGATGGGTGTGTGTGGGTGAATGGGTGGGTGAGTATGGGTGGTATGGAAGGATATGGAACTATGGATACGTCGGTGTGGGTGGGTGGATGGGTGAGTGCGGGTGGTGTGGATGGGTGGGTGAATGGGTGGGTGGGTGTGACAGAGTCAGTGTAATGTAATATAATGTAATGTAATGTAATGTAATGTAATGTAATGTAATGTAATGTAATGTAATGTAATGTAATGTAATGTAATGTAATGTAATGTAATGTGATGTAATGTGATGTGATGTAATATAATGTAATGTAAGTAATGTAATGTAATGTAATGTAATGTAATGTATGTAATGTAATGTAATGTAATGTAATGTAATGTAGTGTAATGTAATGTAATGTAATGTAATGTAATGTAATGTAATGCAATGTAATGTAATGTAATGTAATGTAATGTAATGTAATGTAATGTAATGTAGTGGGTGAGTGTGGTTGGGTGTATGTATGGGTGGGTGGGTGTGGATGGCATGAATGGGTGTGGGTGGGTATGGGTATGGATGGGTGGGCGGGTGGGTATGGGTGAGTACGGTACTTGGGCACCCAAAAGGGGGGTGCAGAACTGAATTTTGACTATCACACAATCCCTGTTTGGGAATTCTGAGGATGCCATTGTGTGCGCCATAGGGCAAGTACTCTGTGAGCATATCTAATTTCAAGTTGTGCCTCTTATTTCTATTTAGGGGGGGGGGGGGGGGGGGGGGCAGCCCTCAGTTTTTGAGGCATGGGGTAGGGCCGGGGGGTAGGGTTTCCTTTTTTGTACTCCTGCTGGCGCACAGGAAAAATATCCTGCTCGTAGAACTCCGAAGATGCAAGGTTGCGACTAATTATTTCTTCAGCTCGTGCACGCGCAGCAGCAGTATTTCCGATGTCAAGCTGTCAAGAGGCCGGCAGCTTCCCCCTTGAACCGTGGGCTTGAATTCGAACGGTGAGCCATGTGCGTTCGAAAAGGAGATCCGATTTGCCCGAGATTGTGTCCGGGCTAGCTATGTCCGGGCTAGCTTCCTCCTACCGCTCTCCACTCATCTGGTTCGCCTGCCCACGACTATTACGCGACACCAACTCCGCAAATCTTTCGTGTCGCTTGCTCGACCTCGACGAAATTGTAGTGCCGCGTCCTGACTTTTCGACTTTCCCGGGGTTGATGATCGTAGTGCCGCTTCCCGACCTTCCGACTTTCCCGGGTTCGAAAACCGGTCTTGCAACTCCGGTCTAGGAATCGAGCTGCTTTTAATTCGCCGCATGTTGCAGATATTTGCCCACTGCCTAGCCAATTGGTCAAGATCTTGACGTATGAATCAATATCTATTTCTGTGACACAGTGCTCCTGAGTCAACCAACCATCCCATCGTCCTCCTTCCCCTGCTAGCTGCCAATTTCCCTTACTCCTTTCGTTTGGAACCTCTGAGTTATACCCACCTCCACATCGAGCCACCAACAGCATCAGCCTTCTGGAACAGCACAGGGGCTAGATACTGCCATATAGGAAGCCAAGCCAATTAGAGTCTCCATTTATGGGGGCCCACAGAAAGACAGCTCAGAGTAACAGCACTCATTGAATGCGTTGGACTGCTGCACTTCAATTTTTACTTGTGTGGGCCATACCTGCATGCAACCCTGCTCTGCTACTCCATGCACAGGCCGACACACCCATATACCAGCCATTATGTTATACCAGCCAGGACTCTTGGCCAAACAGCTCAGCCGACAGCTCAGCAAGCCCAGAACCTGCTGGCATACCACTTCTATGCCCCTCAGGTCATCGTTGCAGTCATGTCTCCCTTCAGGGCCTTAAGCCAACATTGACCAGGGAGGGGTCCCCAGCTGGAATGGGGGTATGCGTGCCCTGCATGCATGGTGAATGTAAGTTGTTTCGTGGTAGTGGTGATGGTGGTAGTGGTCTATCAGCCTTAAGGCTGCATTCATGGTGAATGGAAGTTGGTCGGTTTGATTACAGGTTGTAGTTGACAACCCACTACCCACCACTCACCATTCACCACACACCACACACCACACACCACACACCACACACCACACACCACACACCACACACCACACACAAACCATTACCCACCTCTCACCACACACCACTCACCACACACCACACACCACACACCACACACCACACACCACACACAAACCATTACCCACCTCTCACCACACACCACTCACCATCCACCACCCACCTCCCACCACACACCGCCCACCATTTGATTGCATGATCTAGTTTGCTTTGATAACACGGTCTATCACATGCTTTGGTCACATGGTCTATCACATGCTTTGGTCACATGGTCTATCACATGGTTTGACCACATGGTTTGACCACATGGTCTTTCACATGCTTTGGTCATATGGTCTATCACATGGTTGGATCACATGGTCTTTCACATGCTTTGGTCACATGGTCTATCACATGTTTTGATCACATGGTCTATCACATGCTTTGAAAACACGGTCTATCAGTAGGGACCGGCATATCATATGATGTTGGCTAAAGGCGAGTATGCTATCATATGATATGATATCATACAAATTGCATCATATGATATTGTATATAAATGGAAACTTTGGCATAGTCATACTGCCGGCATCATATGATATCATATGATATCATATTGCCGTTCCCTATCTATCAGCCTTCAGGCTGCTCACCGTCGGCGGGCAGAGTCAACATGGGTAGATAAATACGTAAATAGTGTGCCTTGTTAAGAGGTGTGAGGTTGAGGGGGCCAGCCCGTTTGCTTTCACTGAGGCCAACCACCAATAAGGGGGGGGGGGGGGGGGGGGGGGGGGGCTATCATCCCCCTGGGGGAGGTTTTGGGCCTGTTCCATGTGTCTTCTGCACGCGACAATGGACTGGAAGGAGACAGTGGCATGAACATGGGCAGTATAAACACTACCATAGCTTTTCTTTTCAGCTATGAGCAGCAGGTTCTAGGCAGCTTCCCTGACTTGCTAGTCAGCCAAACCTGATGCAAAATAGTGCACCTTGAAGCTGATGCAACTAGCTCTCCACTGCTGCTGCCATATTGGGGCTTGGCCCAGTGGCTGGATCAGAGAGCTGCCTAGAAGCTGCTGATCGTAGCTGAAAATACAATCTATGGATACTACTACATAGGAACCGGCATATCATATGATGCTGACCAAAGGAAAATATGATATCATATGATTTCAGACAAGCTGCATCATTTGATATTGTATATAAATGATGACTTTTGCCTAGTCAGACTGCCGGCATCATATGATATCATGTGATGACATGATATCATATATATTGGCGTCCCCTGCTACAACACCACACTCTAAACTGCATAATGTTCTCATGCCATGCAGTGTGTGTGTTGTTACAGTCCAGGGGTAGCCAGATTCTTATCCTTCTATCTGAGAAATCAAACGTTTAATTCGTAGGGAACGACAACATGATATCATATGATATTATGGCATCATATGATGCTGCCAGTCTGACTAGGCTAAAGTTACCATTTGCATACAATATCATATGAGATCATACTCGCCTTTGGTCAGTATCATATGATTTGCCGGTCCCTACCAATTTGCCCATCTAGAACGCTCAGAGTCAAACACTTGCAGATGACGGCACAGGATATACACTCAACTGTACTTTTGTTGTAAGTGAGCTTGACATTTGTATTCTCATGCATATACGTAAATCGCCTGTCTTTCCCTACTGCCTACCATCTCATATTCGTATCCTTCTATCTGACAGAATATCTGTGTGAGACGTAGGATGTATCAAGATGATGGCACAGGAATTACACGCGTCTACACTTTTTGTCATGCTTGAACTTGAAATTTGTATTGTCAAGCATATGTATATATATATATATATATAAATCGCCTGTCTTTCCCTACTGCCTACCATCTCATATTTGTATCCTTCTATCTGATAGAATATACGTGTGACACGTAGGATGTATCAAGATGATGGCACAGTATATACACGCGACTGTACTTTATGTCAGAATTGAACTTCAGAACTTGACATTTAATTGCCATGCACGTATATATCGACTGTCTTTCCTTACTGCCTACCATCTCATTCGTATCCTTCTATCTGACAAAATATACGTGTGAGATGTAGGATGTATCAAGATGAAGGCACAGTATATACACGCGAGTATACTTTTTGTCAAACTTGAACTTGACATTTTATTGTCATGCACAGACATAAATTGCCTGTCTTTCCCTACTGCCTACCATCTCACTTTCTTATCTTTCTATGTGACAAAATATGCGTGTGAGACGTAGGATGTATCAAGATGATGGCACAGTATATACACGCGTCTACACTTCTGTCATGCTTGAACTTGAAATTTGTATTGTCAAGCATATATATATATAAATCGCCTGTCTTTCCCTACTGCCTACCATCTCAGTTTCTTATCCTTCTATCTGGGAAGATATATGAGATGCCCACTATCTCAGCTACTATATAGACTAACGCCTCAGCTACTATATAGCTACTATGTGAGATGCCCACTATCTCAGCTACTATATATCTCAGCTACTATATAGACTAACGTATGTGATGCCACTGTATGTTGTTACAGTCCAGAAGTAGGCCACATAGGCTAGAGGGACTTGCCCAGCCGTATAGGAAGGGCTTAAAAAGAAAAAGCACTGATGAACTGAACCCCAAACAATAATTTTACCGACGGGGGCCCTGATTTAGTGCTACAGTGATAATTTCATTCTACAATGTCTGGGAAGATATATGAGATGCTCACTATCTCAACTACTTTGCAGACTTATATATGTGATGCCCACTGTATGTTGTATGTTGTCACAGGGCTAGCCAAATAGGCTGAAGGGACTTGCCCAACCATGATATCAGGATAGGCTAAGACTAACTAAGCACTGATGAACTGAACACCAAACAATCGTTTTACCGACGGGGGCCCTGAGTTCGTGCTAACTATTCATTTGCAATAATTTAATTTTGTTATTGGATCTTAATTGTTCGTGGTTGGGTTTATATTTATATCGAGATATTTCAAATTCCAAATTTCCAAATTTATATTAATTTTTATGTTTAATTAGAAAAAACATTTTATATGATATATAATGCAGATTGCCCTATGGGGACAGTGGAGCAGTCTCTGGAGGAGATTGCAGCTTGCATTGCGGGTTCCAATCCGGTCTTCCCCCAAACTGCTGCTGCTAATTCTGGTGAGGCTGGTGGTGGTCATCCTGCTGCTGCTGCTGCTGCTCCTGCCAATAACCTCACTCAGCATGTTGGGCTTGTAGCTGGAAAGTGTGACAGTGGCAAGCCCTGCCCAGCTGGCTACTTCTGTCCAAACTCGTCCTCTCTCATCGCCTGCCCACAAGGTAAGATGCAGGTGTACCGGGAGAATTTGTAATTTGAATTGTTACATGGTTCTTCAGCCAACTCTGGGCTGCTCACCATCTGCCAATTTTAAGTCCCCACCAGGGTCCTTCCAAGCACGCGCTGGCGCGCTGCCTTTTTGAGCCCCACTGCGCGTTTCACGCAGTTTTTTGCACCCCCCTGTGGGCGCAGCAAGCAATTTTTACGCTTTTTGCACTACAAAGCGCAGTTTTTATTTATTTTCATGTGTGCTAAAGCGCTGGCCAATTTGGTCAATGGAAGTACCCTGGTGAGATGGGTTCAAGTGGTATGGTAGCAACAACAATCCTCATTCTCATTAATAATTAAAATTGTCCTCATTCTCATTAACAATTAAAATTGTCCTCGTTCTCATTAACAATTAAAATTGTCCTCATTCTCATTAACAATTAAAATTGTCCTCATTCTCATTAACAATTAAAATTGTCCTCATTCTCATTAACAATTAAAATTGTCATACCCAGTTCAAATTTTTACGCCCAGATACCCAGTTCCATCCTTCCGAATATTGTTCCATCCCTCTCTCGTCCTCCAGGCTACTTTTGCCCGTAACCCCCTACCCCTAAACCCTAAACCCTAAGCCCATAGCCCTAAACCCTGCCATCATTTTCTCATCCTCCAGGCTACTTTTGCCCTCTGACCTCCATGATCCCTCCCACCTGCAGCCTCGGCAACATACTGAAACAGAAACCCAGTTCATTGCCATCCCTTTCTTGTGTGCTGCAACCAGCCAACCGTAAACCCTAAACCTGAATCCCTAAACCCTTAACCCTGCCAACCCTTTCTTGTTCTCTAGGCTACTTCTGCCCTCCGAGCTCCATGTTCCCCGTCACCTGCAGCCTCGGCAGCCTACTGGAGCAGATACCCACTGCCAGCCTGTCACCCTCCCTGTCCCTCATTGTACAGCAGCTGGAAGCAAGCGGCATCCCTGTGGGTGGCAACCTGTGCCCCCCATTGTCCAAGGACCCCTTCATGGGGTGCCCTGGGGGCTTCTTCTGCCCAACCCCCTCCGCAGCAATACAATGCCCAGTTGGGCACTACTGCCCAGAGCGGTGTACTTCACCGGTTACATGCTCCTTCCTGCTGCACTGCTCCCACTCCGGCACCAGGTACGTGATGAATTTACTTGTCAGGCTTCGTCTCGGTCGCAAGCCGGTCGGTCAGTCGGTCGGTCAGTCAGTCAAACGGACAACGGGGTGACACTGGGGGCTGCGCCAATGTTTTTGACTTGGATAGTTAGATCACTCGATCACACTCCTTCCGTCCTGCTGCACTGCTTCCACTCCGGCACCAGGTACGCGGTGAATTTACTTGTCAGGCTTCGTCTCGGTCGCAAGCCGGTCGGTCAGTCAGTCAAACGGACAACGTGGTGACACTGGGGGCTCCGCCAAAAAATCCGACTTAGATCACTAGATCACACTCCTTCCTTCCTGCTGCACTGCTCCCACTCCGGCACCAGGTACGTCGGTGACGTTTTCTCGACAAATCCTAGACAGCGTCGCAAGCAACGTGGAAAATTGGCAGAGGGTGTTATCAGAGTAACAGGTGGCAACAGAATCGAGCGGACCGAAGCTAGTTCGCTAAAACACAGTTGGCTGGCGTGTCAGACTTTGTCTCGGTGGCATGTCAGTTATGTCGGTCGGTCAGTCGGTCAAACAGACAACGGAGTGACACTGGGGGCTCCCGCCCCCCATATTGGGGGGCTCCGCCCAAAAAAGCAACTTAGATCACTAGATAACACACCTCTTGCTGCACTGCTCAGACTCCGGCTCCAGTTACGACGGTGACTTTATCTCGGTGAATCTACTTCGGTTAAACTATACTTTACGTCGGTGGCCCTACCTCCATGACTTTCCGCCAGTTCAACTTTACTCTACATTGATTGAACTTTACTTTATGTAAGTGACTCTACCTTGGTGACTTTCCGCCGGTTCAACTTTACTTTACTTCGGTGACTTAACGGCGGTTGAACTTAACTTTACGTCGATTAAACTTTATTTTATGCCAGTGACTTTACCTGGATGACTTAACCTCGGTGGATCTACTTTATGTCAGTGACTTTACCTGGGTGAATCTACGCTGGTTAGACTTTACTTTACGCCGGTGACTTTACCTCGGTGAATCTACGTGGATTAAACTTTACTTCATGTCTGACTTTACGGCTCTTCTTTTCTTTTTCACCAGGGTGCCCATCGTGGAGTGGTGGCCTTTCTTTCCTTGTGCTCACTACGCTGGTCATGGTCATGTTCACGGACATGTCCAGAAACAGGGGGCAAAAACTAACTAACTATTGCTTGTCTTTTCTTTTTCATTAGGGTGCCCAACGTGGAGTGGTGGTCCTTCCTTGCACTCGCTTCACTGGTCATCGTCATCTTGTATGCCGTGTGGCGCTACAGGGTTTCAGAGCAAATGAACAAGGTAGGCTTGATGGTGGTTTGATGGTGGTTGTGTGATGGTTTGGTGGTGTGGTGTGATGGTGGTGTGGTGGTGTGGTGGTGGTGGAGGAGTTGTGGTGGTGGTGGGGTCTTGGTTGGTCCAAGCCAAGCCAAACCAAATCATGGTCATCTTGTGTGCCGTGTGGCGCTACTGGGTGTCAGAGCAGATGGACAAGGTAAGCTTGGTGGTGGTTTGATGGTGGTGGTGTGGTGGTGTGATGCTGGTGGTGGTGGTGGAATAGTGTGGTGTGGCGCTACAGGGTGTCTGAGCAGATGAACCAGGTAGGCTTGATGGTGGTTTGATGGTGGTGGTGGTGTGGTGTGATGGTGGTCGTGTGATGGTGTGGTTGTGGTGGTGTGGTTGTGGTGGTGGAGGAGTTGTGGTGGTGGGGTCTTGGTTGGTCCAAGCCAAGCCAAACCAGATCATGGTCATCTTGTGTGCCGTGTAGCGCTACTGGGTGTCAAAGCAGATGAACAAGGTTGGCTTGATGGTGGTGGTGGTGTGGTGTGGTGTGGTGTGGTGTGGTGTGGTGGTGGTGGTGGTGGAGGAGTTGTGGTGGTGGGGTCTTGGTTGGTCCAAGCCAAGCCAAACCAGAGCATGGTCATCTTGTGTGCCGTGTGGCGCTACTGGGTGTCAAAGCAGATGAACAAGGTTGGCTTGATGGTGGTGGTGGTGTGGTGTGGTTTGGTGTGGTGTGGTGTGGTGTGGTGTGGTGTGGTGGTGGTGGTGGTGGAGGAGTTGTCATGGTGGTGGGGTCTTGGTTGGTCAAAGCCAAGCCAAACCAGAGCATGGTCATCTTGTGTGCCGTGTGGCGCTACTGGGTGTCAAAGCAGATGAACAAGGTTGGCTTGATGGTGGTGGTGGTGTGGTGTGGTGTGGTGTGGTTTGGTGTGGTTTGGTGTGGTGTGGTGGTGGTGGTGGTGGTGGTGGAGGAGTTGTCATGGTGGTGGGGTCTTGGTTGGTCAAAGCCAAGCCAAACCAGAGCATGGTCATCTTGTGTGCCGTGTTGCGCTACTGGGCGTCAGAGCAGATGGACAAGGTAGGCTGCCCTGCCAACAAAACCCAAGCCAAACCAACCCAACTCAACCCAAGCCAAACCAAATCAATCCAAGCCAAATCAAATCTAAGCCAACTCAACCCAAGCAAAAATCTATCCAAGCCACATCAAATCTAAGCCAACTCAATCCAAGCCAAACCAAATCAATGCAAGCCAAATCAATCCAAGCCAACTCAACCCAAACCAAGCCAAACCAAACCAGGCCAACCCAAATCAACCCAATTCAAATCAAGCCAACCCAATTAACCCAACTCAACCCAACCAAAGCCAAACCAAATCAACCCAACCCAAATTAACCCAAGCCAAGCCAAACCAAATCAGCCCAACCCAACCCAACCCAACCCGAGCCAAACAAATCAACCCAACCCAACCCACCCCAACTAAACCCAACCCAAACCAAACCAAAGCAATTCAACTCAAACCAAACAAAACTAAACCAAACCAACCACCAAACCAACCACCAAACTAACCCCACCCAATCCAACCCCCCCCACCCACCCCACCCCACCCCACCCCCCCTACACACACGCACACACACACATACCACCACCACCTCCACATAGGCGGGCAGTCTTGATGAAGAGGACCTGAACCAGTTCCTAAGCTCCATTGGGTTGAAGAAGGTGATCGGAAGAGTCACCGCCACCACAACTACCACCACCACCACCACTACCCCCCCCCCCCCCCCCCCCCCCCCCCCCCCTACACACACACATATACACACATATATACACACACACATACCACCACCACTACCACATAGGCGGGCCGTCTTGATGAAGAGGACCTGAACCAGTTCCTAAGCTCCATTGGGTTGAAGAAGGTAATAGGAAGAGGGGCGTCCAAGATCGAGGGGGCTGCATCCAGGGGGGGGGCTTTAGACGCTGACAGTACGCGATTGGAGACACCTGCTTCTAGGTGAGTTGAAGGTGGCAGGAAGGCAGGTAGAAGGGGGTCAGTTCCACTCGTGGGGGAGCGGGGGTAGGGGGTAGGGGGGGGGGCTTTGGACGCTGACAGTACGCGATTGGAGACACCTGCTTCTAGGTGAGTTGAAGGTGGCAGGAAGGCAGGTAGAAGGGGGTCAGTCCACACGTGGGGGAGCGGGGGTAGGGGGTAGGGGGGGGGGGGGGGGGGGGGGGGCTTTGGGCGCTGACAGTACGCGATTGGAGACACCAGCTTCTAGGTGAGTTGAAGGTGGCAGGATGAGGGGGGGTCAATGCTTCATGTATAAGGGAAGGCTAAGTTACTCAATATTAGTGAGTGGATAATATTAGTGAATGTTAGTTAATACTAGACTGACGAGCCGTCTCACCAGAATTTTGAATTTATTTGAAAAACTAACATTATTGTGGCACTATAATAATATCAGTTAATATGAGTGTTTCAAACACTTATGTTAGTTGCCCTTCCCCATGCATGAAGGGAAGTGTGTGTGTGTGTGAGTGTGAGTGTGTGTATAGATGTGTGTGTGTGTGTGAGTGTGAGTGTGTGTATAGGTGTGTGTGTGTGTGAGTGTAAGTGTGTGTATAGATGTGTGTGTGTGTGTGAGTGTGAGTGTGTGTATAGATGTGTGTGTGAGTGTGAGTGTGTGTATAGATGTGTGTGTGTGTGAGTGTGTGTATAGATGTGTGTGTGTGTTTGAGTGTGTGTATAGATGTATGTGTGTGTGTATAGATGTGTGTGTGTGTATAGATGTGTGTGTGTGTGTGAGTGTGTGTGTATAGATGTGTGTGTGTGTGTGTGTGTTTAAGTGTGTGTATATATGTGTGTGTGTATAGATGTTTGTGTGTGAGTGTGTGTGTAGATGTGTGTGTGTGTGTGTGTATAGATGTGTGTGTGTGTGAGTGTGTGTGTATATATGTGTGTGTGTATAGATGTGTGTGTGTGAGTGTGAGTGTGTGTGTATAGGTGTGTGTGTGTGTGAGTGTGTGTGTATAGATGTCTGTGTGTGAGTGTGTGTGTGAGTGTGTGTGTGTGAGAGTGTGTGTGTATATATGTGTGTGTGTATAGATGTGTGTGTGTGTGTGAGAGTGTGTGTATAGATGTGTGTGTGTGTGTGGGTGTGTGTGTGTGTGGGGGGGGGCTTTGGACGCTGACATTAGCGAGTAGAGACACCAGCTGCCAGGTGAGTAGAAGGTGGCTGGAAGGCAGACAGAAGGTGGCAGGAAGGCAGATAGAAGGTGGCAGGAAGGCAGATAGAAGGTGGCAGGAAGGCAGGTAGAAGGGGTCAATGCCGCATGTAGGGGAGTGGGGGTAGGGGGGGGGGGGGGGGGGGGTACGGGGGAGACTGTGGAGGGTAGGGGGGGGGGGGGGGTAAGGCGGAGGCTGGGTGGCCACCACCATCACCACCGCTGCCACTTCTCCTTCTCCTTCTGCCACTACCACCACCACAACCACCACCACCACTGCCACTGTTGCTACTGCCACAACCACCACCACCACCACCACTGCCCCTGCCACTGCTACAGCTGCTTCTCCAGCTGACCTTAGCAATACAACAGACCCCGTTGTTGTCTTTCCTATACACAGGCGTATAAGTAAAGCCGGTGATGAGCTAAGTGCACGGTTGAGCTCAAACCCAGGGATGAACCGCACCTCGTTGTTGTCTTTCCTATACACACTACGCAGGCGTATGAAGAAAGCCGGCTAACAGCAAAGTGCACGGTTGAGCTCAAACCCAGGGATGACCTACACCCCGTTGCTTCCTTTCTTATAATACAAGATACACAGACATATGGGTAAAGCAGGCGACGAGCAAAGTGCACGGTTGATCGCAAATCCAATGATGGCCCACACCTAGCCCTTCCTGTACACACTACACAAGCGTTTGAGTAATGCAGGCTAACAGCAAAGTGCACGTTTCTGCTAAAACCCAGGGATGAGCCACACCTAGTCCTTCCTGTACACACTACACAGCGTATGAGTAAAGCTGGCGATGAGCCAAGTGCACGATTCAGCTCAAACCCAGGGATGAACCACACCCGTTGCTTCATTTCCTATACACAGGCGTATGAGTAAAGCTGGCGATGAGCCAAGTGCACGGTTCAGCTCAACCCCAGGGATGAACCACACCCGTTGCTTCATTTCCTATACACAGGCGTATGAGTAAAGCTGGCGATGAGCCAAGTGCACGGTTCAGCTCAAACCTAGGGATGAACCACACCCGTTGCTTCATTTCCTATACACAGGCGTATGAGTAAAGCTGGCGATGAGCCAAGTGCACGGTTCAGCTCAAACCCAGGGATGAACCACACCTAGTCCTTCCTGTACACACTACACAGCGTATATGTAAAGCTGGCGATGAGCCAAGTGCACGGTTCAGCTCTAATCCAATGAAAATCCACACCTGTTGCTTCATTTCCTATACACAGGCGTATGAGTTAAGCTGGCGATGAGCCAAGTGCACGGTTCAGCTCAAACCCAGGGATGAACCACACCCGTTGCTTCATTTCCTATACACAGGCGTATGAGTAAAGCTGGCGACGAGCCAAGTGCACGGTTCAGCTCAAACCCAGGGATGAACCACACCCGTTGCTTCATTTCCTATACACAGGCGTATGAGTAAAGCTGGCGATGAGCCAAGTGCACGGTTCAGCTCAACCCCAGGGATGAACCACAGCCCTGCCAAAATCACACCCATTGACCTTGCCATTCCAAGAGAGGCTGTCTCCTTGATCGGACAGCCCACTGAAGGATTAGCTGTGCTGCTAAGCAGGTGAGTGAGGTTTTAGGCCTGTTGAATTCGCAGATATTTACAAAGCCACAGCCTTGCCAGTTTCGCAGCCCACACTAGCTGTGCTGCTAAGCAGGTGAGTGAGGTTTTAGGCCTGTTGAATTCGCAGATATTTACTAAGCCACAGCCTTGCCAGTTTCGCAGCCCACACTAGCTGTGCTGCTAAGCAGGTGAGTGAGGTTTTAGGCCTGTTGAATTCGCAGATATTTACAAAGCCACAGCCTTGCCAGTTTCGCAGCCCACACTAGCTGTGCTGCTAAACAGGTGAGTGTGAAGTTTTAGGCCTGTTGAATGCGGAGATATTTACCAAGCCACAGCCCCGCCAGTATCGCAGCCCACACTAGCTGTGCTGCTAGACAGGTGAGGGAGGGAGTTATGTTTTTAAGTTGTGAAAGGATTTTCACCCCAGGAGGTGGGTTTAGGTTGAGTGACTGTTGAAAGTGGAATTTTTCACCAAGCCACAGCCCTGCAAGTATCGCAGCCCACTTTAGCTGTTCTGCTAAACAGGTGAGTGTGGGGTTTTAGGTTAAGTGCCTGTTGAAAGGGGTGGTTTTCACCAGGCCACAGCCCCGCCGATATGAATGGTTTTATAGATTTTCATCCACAAGCCACAGTATCTCAGCCCACATTAGCCGTGCTGCTAAACAGGTTGGGTGAGAGTTTAGGTTGAAAGCTGCCGAGTGTGAGGATTTCTACCAAGCCACAGCCCCCCCAATATTGCAGCCCAGAAAAGGACTAGCTGTGATGATAAACAGGAGAGCGTAGGATGTAACGTTGAATGAAAGCTTGGACACCCACATAGGGACTAGCTGTGCTGCTAAACAGGTGGGTGTGAGGTTTTAGGTTGAGTACCTTTTGAATGTGGAGATTTTCACCAAGTTACAGGCCTGCCGATATGAATGATTGTCTATATTTACACCAATCCACAGCTCCACCGATATCAGCCTGCCCTCAGGCAGACTAGCTGTGCTGCTAAACAGGTGGGTGTGAGGTTTTAGGTTGAGTGCCTGTTGAATGTGGAGATTTTCACCAAGTTACAGCCCTGCCGATATGAATGATTGTCTATATTTACACCAATCCACAGCTCCACCGATATCAGCCTGCCCTCAGGCAGACTAGCTGTGCTGCTAAACAGGTGGGTGTGAGGTTTTAGGTTGAGTGCCTGTTGATGAATGTGGAGATTTTCACCAAGTTACAGCCCTGCCGATATGAATGATTGTCTATATTTACACCAATCCACAGCTCCACCGATATCAGCCTGCCCTCAGGCAGACTAGCTGTGCTGCTAAACAGGTGGGTGTGAGGTTTTAGGTTGAGTGCCTGTTGAATGTGGAGATTTCACCAAGTTACAGGCCTGCCGATATGAATGATTGTCTATATTTACACCAATCCACAGCTCCACCGATATCAGGCTGCCCTCAGGCAGACTAGCTGTGCTGCTAAACAGGTGGGTGTGAGGTTTTAGGTTGAGTGCCTGTTGAATGTGGAGATTTTCACCAAGTTACAGCCCTGCCGATATGAATGATTGTCTATATTTACACCAATCCACAGCTCCACCGATATCAGCCTGCCCTCAGGCAGACTAGCTGTGCTGCTAAACAGGTGGGTGTGAGGTTTTAGGTTGAGTGCCTGTTGAATGTGGAGATTTTCACCAAGTTACAGGCCTGCCGATATGAATGATTGTCTATATTTACACCAATCCACAGCTCCACCGATATCAGCCTGCCCTCAGGCAGACTAGCTGTGCTGCTAAACAGGTGGGTGTGAGGTTTTAGGTTGAGTGCCTGTTGAATGTGGAGATTTTCACCAAGTTACAGGCCTGCCGATATGAATGATTGTCTATATTTACACCAATCCACAGCTCCACCGATATCAGCCTGCCCTCAGGCAGACTAGCTGTGCTGCTAAACAGGTGGGTGTGAGGTTTTAGGTTGAGTGCCTGTTGAATGTGGAGATTTTCACCAAGTTACAGCCCTGCCGATATGAATGATTGTCTATATTTACACCAATCCACAGCTCCACCGATATCAGGCTGCCCTCAGGCAGACTAGCTGTGCTGCTAAACAGGTGGGTGTGAGGTTTTAGGTTGAGTGCCTGTTGAATGTGGAGATTTTCACCAAGTTACAGTCCTGCCGATATGAATGATTGTCTATATTTACACCAATCCACAGCTCCACCGATATCAGCCTGCCCTCAGGCAGACTAGCTGTGCTGCTAAACAGGTGGGTGTGAGGTTTTAGGTTGAGTGCCTGTTGAATGTGGAGATTTTCACCAAGTTACAGGCCTGCCGATATGAATGATTGTCTATATTTACACCAATCCACAGCTCCACTGATATCAGCCTGCCCTCAGGCACACTTGCTGTGCTGCTAAACAGGTGGGTGTGAGGTTTTAGGTTGAGTACCTGTTGAATGTGGAGATTTTCACCAAGTTACTGGCCTGCCGATATGAATGATTGTCTATATTTACACCAATCCACAGCTCCACTGATATCAGCCTGCCCTCAGGCAGACTTGCTGTGCTGCTAAACAGGTGGGTGTGAGGTTTTAGGTTGAGTGCCTGTTGAATGTGGAGATTTTCACCAAGTTACAGGCCTGCCGATATGAATGATTGTCTATATTTACACCAATCCACAGCTCCACCGATATCAGCCTGCCCTCAGGCAGACTAGCTGTGCTGCTAAACAGGTGGGTGTGAGGTTTTAGGTTGAGTGCCTGTTGAATGTGGAGATTTTCACCAAGTTACAGGCCTGCCGATATGAATGATTGTCTATATTTACACCAATCCACAGCTCCACCGATATCAGCCTGCCCTCAGGCAGACTAGCTGTGCTGCTAAACAGGTGGGTGTGAGGTTTTAGGTTGAGTGCCTGTTGATTGTGGAGATTTTCACCAAGTTACAGCCCTGCCGATATGAATGATTGTCTATATTTACACCAATCCACAGCTCCACCGATATCAGGCTGCCCTCAGCAGACTAGCTGTGCTGCTAAACAGGTGGGTGTGAGGTTTTAGGTTGAGTGCCTGTTGAATGTGGAGATTTTCACCAAGTTACAGGCCTGCCGATATGAATGATTGTCATATTTACACCAATCCACAGCTCCACCGATATCAGCCTGCCCTCAGGCAGACTAGCTGTGCTGCTAAACAGGTGGGTGTGAGGTTTTTAGGTTGAGTGCCTGTTGAATGTGGAGATTTTCACCAAGTTACAGGCCTGCCGATATGAATGATTGTCTATATTTTCACCAATCCACAGCTCCACTGATATCAGCCTGCCCTCAGGCACACCTTGCTGTGCTGCTAAACAGGTGGGTGTGAGGGTTTTAGGTGAGTACCTGTTGAATGTGGAGATTTTCACCAAGTTACTGGCCTGCCGATATGAATGATTGTCTATATTTTCACCAATCCACAGCTCCACCGATATCAGCCTGCCCTCAGGCAGACTTGCTGTGCTGCTAAACAGGTGGGTGTGAGGTTTTAGGTTGAGTGCCTGTTGAATGTGGAGATTTTCACCAAGTTACAGGCCTGCCGATATGAATGATTGTCTATATTTTCACCAAGCCACAGCTCCACCGATATCAGCCTGCCCTCAGGCAGACTAGCTGTGCTGCTAAACAGGTGGGTGTGAGGTTTTAGGTTGAGTGCCTGTTGAATGTGGAGATTTTCACCAAGTTACAGCCCTGCCGATATGAATGATTGTCTATATTTACACCAATCCACAGCTCCACCGATATCAGCCTGCCCTCAGGCAGACTAGCTGTGCTGCTAAACAGGTGGGTGTGAGGTTTTAGGTTGAGTGCCAGTTGAATGTGGAGATTTTCACCAAGTTACAGCCCTGCCGATATGAATGATTGTCTATATTTACACCAATCCACAGCTCCACCGATATCAGCCTGCCCTCAGGCAGACTAGCTGTGCTGCTAAACAGGTGGGTGTGAGGTTTTAGGTTGAGTGCCTGTTGAATGTGGAGATTTTCACCAAGTTACAGCCCTGCCGATATGAATGATTGTCTATATTTTCACCAATCCACAGCTCCACCGATATCAGCCTGCCCTCAGGCAGACTAGCTGTGCTGCTAAACAGGTGGGTGTGAGGTTTTAGGTTGAGTGCCTGTTGAATGTGGAGATTTTCACCAAGTTACAGGCCTGCCGATATGAATGATTGTCTATATTTTCACCAAGCCACAGCTCCACCGATATCAGCCTGCCCTCAGGCAGACTAGCTGTGCTGCTAAACAGGTGGGTGTGAGGTTTTAGGTTGAGTGCCTGTTGAATGTGGAGATTTTCACCAAGTTACAGCCCTGCCGATATGAATGATTGTCTATATTTACACCAATCCACAGCTCCACCGATATCAGCCTGCCCTCAGGCAGACTAGCTGTGCTTCTAAACAGGTGGGTGTGAGGTTTTAGGTTGAGTGCCAGTTGAATGTGGAGATTTTCACCAAGTTACAGGCCTGCCGATATGAATGATTGTCTATATTTACACCAATCCACAGCTCCACCGATATCAGCCTGCCCTCAGGCAGACTAGCTGTGCTTCTAAACAGGTGGGTGTGAGGTTTTAGGTTGAGTGCCAGTTGAATGTGGAGATTTTCACCAAGTTACAGCCCTGCCGATATGAATGATTGTCTATATTTACAACCAATCCACAGCTCCCACCGATATCAGCCTGCCCTCAGGCAGACTAGCTGTGCTGCTAAACAGGTGGGTGTGAGGTTTTAGGTTGAGTGCCTGTTGAATGTGGAGATTTTCACCAAGTTACAGCCCTGCCGATATGAATGATTGTCTATATTTACACCAATCCACAGCTCCACCGATATCAGCCTGCCCTCAGGCAGACTTGCTGTGCTGCTAAACAGGTGGGTGTTGAGGTTTTTAGGTTGAGTGCCTGTTGAATGTGGAGATTTTCACCAAGTTACAGGCCTGCCGATATGAATGATTGTCTATATTTTCACCAAGCCACAGCTCCACCGATATCAGCCTGCCCTCAGGCAGACTAGCTGTGCTGTGCTAAACAGGTGGGTGTGAGGTTTTAGGTTGAGTGCCTGTTGAATGTGGAGATTTCACCAAGTTACAGCCCTGCCGATATGAATGATTGTCTATATTTACACCAATCCACAGCTCCACCGATATCAGCCTGCCCTCAGGCAGACTAGCTGTGCTGCTAAACAGGTGGGTGTGAGGTTTTAGGTTGAGTGCCTGTTGAATGTGGAGATTTTCACCAAGTTACAGGCCTGCCGATATGAATGATTGTCTATATTTTCACCAAGCCACAGCCCCACCGATATCAGCCTGCCCTCAGGCAGACTAGCTGTGCTGCTAAACAGGTGAGTGTGGGGTTTTAGGTTGAGTGCCTGTTGAAAGGGGAGATTTTCACCAAGCCACAGCCCTGCCGATATGAATGATTTTATAGATTTTCGCCAAGCCACAGCCCTGCCAATATCGCAGCCCTCAGGCAGACTAGTTGTGCTGCTTAACAGGTGTGTGAGATTTTATGTTGAAAGGGGAGGTTTTCACCAAGCCACAGCCCCGCTTAAACCCCGAAAACCATGTGTGAGTGTGTGTATTTATGTGTGTGTGTGAATGTGTGTGAGCGTATGTGTGAGTGTGCGTGCAAATCTGTGAATGTGTGTGCGTGTGCGTGTGTGTCAGTGTGTGTGCAAATGTGTGTGAGTGTGTGTGAATGTGTGTGCATGAGTGTGCATGCGTGTGTGTGAGAGTGTGTGTGTGAATGTGTGTGTTTGAGTGTGCATGTGTGTTTGCGTGTGTCTGAGAGTGTGTGTGTGAATGTGTGAGTGTGCATGTGTGTTTGAGTGTTTGTGTGAGTGTGTGTGTGAATGTGTTTGTGAGTGAGTGCTGCTAAACAGGTGAAGGTGAGATTTATGTTGAAAGCGAGATTTATGTTGAATGTGGAGATTTATGTTGAATGTGGAGATTTTCACCAATCCACAGCCCCGCCTAAGCCCCGAATCCCCCTGCCCCAAATCCCCCAAACCATGTGTGTGCGTCTGTGTGTTTGTGAATGTGTTACTGTGTGTGTATGTGTATGTGAATGTGTGTGTGAGTGTGTGTGCAAATGTGTGAGTGTGTGTGAACGTGTGTATGTGTGTGAATGTGTTACTGTGTGTGAGTGTGTGTGTGAAAATGTGTGAATGCGTGTGCAAATGTGTGTGCATGTGTGGGTGTGAGAGTGTGTGTGAATGTATGTGCGGTAGAACTGTCTAGGCTGCTGTTCACGGTAAACTAAAGTGCTCTTGTGGTGGTGGTGGGGGGGGTCTAACATGTGTATGTCCGGGAGTGATGGTGTTCATAGGCAAATGTTAGAATGCCTCGTCCAGGCTGCTGTTCACGGTAAACTAAAGTGCTCTTGTTGTGAATGTGTGAATTTGTGTGAGTGTGCGTGATTGTGTGTGTGTGAGTGTGTGTGTGAATATGTCTTTGAGTGTGTGTGAGTGTGTGTGTGTGTGCATGTGTGTTTGAGTGTGTGTGTGCGTGTGTGTGTGTGAATGTGTGTGTGAATGTGTGTGCATAAAATGTGTGTATGTATGTGTGTCCGGTAGACCTGTCCGAACTGCTGTTCACGTTACACTTAAGTGCTCTTGTTGTGAATTTGAGAATCTGTGTGAGTGTGAATGTGTCTTAGTGAGTTTTTGAGAGAGAGAGAGAGAGAGAGAGAGAGAGAGAGAGAGAGAGAGAGAGAGAGAGAGACCCCAAACCCCTCCCCCTGTTCACACACACGCCCCCCCGACACCCACCCCTGTACTCACCACCTCTGAGCAAGAGCGCTAGAAAGAGAGAGAAAGAACACGCCCCTCCTCTCTCCCCAATACCACCCCCCCCCCCCCCCCCCCCACACACACACACACCACACCTCCACCCCCACTCTCTACCCACAGGCAGGATACCCTGGGAGCTGAGGCCAAGGCCATTCTGGAGGGGGGAGGGGCCCTAGTCACTAACCCCCCTCACGCCCTGGACGAGCAAACACACGAGAAAGAGAGAGAGAACGCGCCCCTCCTCTCTCCCCACTCCACCCCAAGGCCGGGGGCCGGGTGTGGTGTGGAACAGGAGGACAGCCTGGCATCCATCTCAGTTGCTGAACTGCTCAAAAGCTGTGTGTCTCCAAAGTTCAGTCTTGAGTTCAATGGATTGAATGTGACGCTGAATAAAGGTGCTGACCGGGTGTGAGCATGCGTCAGGGTCGTTCACACAGCCAGCGCCTGTCGGGGGGGGGCCCACGGGGGGCGGGGAGGGCGGAGGCAGCAGCCGGCTACAAACAACACACACACACACACACATCACACACATACACTACACCACACACACACCACACACACACAGCACACCACACACAAGGACACACCACACACACACACACACACACACACACAAGCACACACACAACACCACAAGCACACACACACACACACCACACACACACCAACAACCACACACCCACACACACACACATCACCACAAACACACACACACACACACACACAGACCCATCACACACCCCACACACCCACACACACACAAAGCACACACAGCCAGACACCCCCACACGACTAACGCACACACTACGAACACACACACACACCGCCCCACCACAGACAGACCACACCAACCAGGCACACACAAGCACCCACAAACACACCACACACTACCACACACACAAACACACACTAACCAGGACACACAAGCACACACCACAACAAAGCACACCACACACACCACACACACACACACACACCACACACACAAACACACACACACACCCAGACACACCACAAGCACACCACATAGCGCACACTGCCACCAACCCAGGCAGACACCACACAGCGCGCACAACCACTACAATGCCCACACACACAGGCAAGGGGTGAAGGTGGACGCGGAAGAAAGGGGCCGGACCTGGGGGGCGGACGAAGGCAGCAGGCGCCGGCAACACAGCGGAGAGGCAGGCCGGGGGGAGCCCCACGGGGGGCGGTGTAGGGTCGGAGGGCAGCGCCGGCGACACACACACACACGCACGTCACACTAAGCACACGGACCGCAAGTGGGGTGAAGGGGAGCTGAAGAAAGGGGCGGACCGGGGGCGACGGAACGCCCCACCCCACCACGGAAATCGCGGGCAACCACAGCCAGCGGAGGGCCGTGGGGGCCCCACTGGGTGCGGGGAGGGGGGGGGGCATCCCCACCCTGCGAACACACACACGCACCACACAGACAGACACACGCACCGGACACACAACACAACCACCCACACACACTAAACACACACCCACACACACACACACACACACAACACAGACACCCACACACAACCACAACACACACACACACCCCATACATGACAACACTACAGACACCACCCCACCACCACCACAACCCACACACAAACACACATGACCCACACCCTGCACACGCATTGCTTGTACACAAGCAACACCACCACACACCACACATTCCACAAAAGCCACATACACAAGCACACACCACCACACTAAACACGCACGCACGCACACACATACAGCGCCCAACCACCACACCCACACACACACACACACCAAAACCGCCAATCCCCCCTCGCCTCAACCAAGACCCCCCCACCAACACCACCCACCACCCCACCACCACACCACCCCCAAAAACACACACACATACAACAAGCACACACCACCACCAACACCACACACAACACACCCACACACCACACCAACACACACACACCACAACACACACCACCACACCGCACCACACCACACACACCAACCCACACCAAAAACCACCACACTCACATCGCTCCGCACCCAGATCCACACACCACCACCACCACCACACAACAAAACACACCACAGTACATACACAAGGCAAAACTCACCAACCACACACGCACAGCCATACACAAGCACACACCTCACCACCACACCCACCACACATCACACACACACAACACACACACACACACACACACCACACCACACACACAACACACACCACCACACCACACACACAAAAACACCAACTCACCTTTTGCCTCACCCAAACTCCACACCCACCCACATTGCACCAACAACCTACCCATCACACCACCCACAACCCCCCCACCCCCCACCCCAACCCCACCCCACCACACCTACCACCACCACCACACACCACATCCCCCCCCACCCCCCACCCCCCCACCCCACCCACCCCCCCACCCACCCACCCCCACTAAACCACCAGGGAAGTCCTATCTCGTGTCGCCCGGGCTGGCCGGCTGTCCTCTTCAACCGGCCCACACTTCCAGGGGGAAGTTAATTTGCTCCCCGAGAAAAAGGTCCGAGGCTCCGCCCGGTGCATGGCGTCCATCTGCTTGCAGCATTGTGCCTGAAGATGATTGATCCCTGAGCCCTCACGGTTATTTGGGTGTGTGGTGGTGGTGGGGTATGTGGGTGGAGGTAGGTAGCTGGGTGGGTGGGTGGGTTGGTTAGCCCAGTGCAGGGCCTGGAGGCGGTGGTGGTTCATATGATCCCTACGGGTAGTTGTGTGGGTGGTGGTGGTGTGTGTGTGGTGTGGGTGTGTGTGTGGGGTGGGTGGTGTTGTGGTGTGGGTGTGGGTGGTAGTTGGGTACGCGGGTGGGTGTGTTGGTGGTAGGTATAGCCCAGTGAATTGTGCCGAGGCTGGTTGGTGCCTTTGCATTAATGATTGCCTCACGGTAGGGGTGTGGGTTGGTGGTGGGTGTGTGGGTGGTGGTGGGTGTGGTGGGTTGTTGGTGTTGTGGGTGGTGGTAGGTAGCATGGTGGGTGGGTGGGTGTTGGTAGGTAGCCAGTGCAGGTGTTCCTGAGGCGGTTTATTCATGCTGCCATTAGGTAGGGTGGGTGGGTGGTGGTGGGGTGTGGGTGGTTGGTATTTAGGGGTAGCGGGGGTGTGTGGTGGTAGGGAGTATGTTAGGTAGCGGGTGGGTGGTGTGGGTGGGTGGTAGGGTAGGTAGCTGGGTGGGTGGGTGGGTGTTAGGTAGGTAGCGTGTGGGTGGGTTGTAGGGAGACAGTGATGGTGCCGGAGGCGGGTTGCATTCATGATGCCCATAAGGTAGGTTGGCTGCGGTGGTGGTGGGGGTGTGGGTGGTTAGGTAGGTAGGTAGGCGGGTGTGGTTGTTGGGTGGTATGTAGGTAGCTGGGGGTGGGTGGGTGGGGGTGGTGGTAGGTAGCCCAGTGAATCGGTTGCCTGGAGGCGGTTGCATTCATGATCCCATAATGTATGCGGGTGGGTGGTGGGGGTGGGGGGGTGGGTGGTGGTCGGTAGTAGCGGGTGGGTGGGTGGGTGGTAGTGCAGCCCAGTGCATGGGCCTGGAGGCGGTGGTTGCCATTCATGAGGCCCTTAAGGTAGGTGGGGGGTTTGCGGGGTGTTGGGGTAGTGGGGGTGGTAGGTCGGAAGTGTAGCTGATGGTGGCTGGTGGGGTAGCACAGTGATGGTGCCTGGAGGCGGTGCATTCAGATGCCCTCACGGTAGTGTGTGTTTGTCGGTGGTGGTTGTGTGTTTGGTGTTGGGGTGTGGTGGGGTAGTAGGTAAGGTAGCGGTGGGTGTGTGGGTGGTAGGTTAGCCCAGTGCATGTTTGCCTTGGAGGCGGTCCATGTTTGCATTCATGATTACCTCACGGTTAGTGTGTGGTGGTGGTGGGCCGTTGTGTGGTGTTGGGGGTGTGTGGGTGGTAGGTAGGTAGCGGGTGGGTGGGGGGTGGTCTGTAGTAGCTAGGTGGTGAGTGGGTGGAGGTAGGTCGCTGGGTGGGTGGGTGGGTGGTTGGTAGGGCCCAGGCATGGTGCAGGGAGGCGGTTGCATTAATTATGCAATAATGTAGGGGGTGGGGTGGTTGGTGGGTGTGCTGGGTGGTTGGTAGGTAGGGGTAGCTGGTTGGGGGTGGGTGGTCGGTAGGGGTAGGTAGCTGGTGGGTGGGTGGGGGGTGGTAGGTAGGTAGCGGGTGGGGGGTGGGGGTAGGAGGTAGCTGGGTGGGTGGGGGTTAGTTAGCCCAGTGCCAAGGTGGCCTGGAGGCGTGCATCATTCATGCTGACCAAAGGTAGGTGGGGTGGTTGTGGGTGTGTGGGTGGTAGGTAGGTAGGTTAGCTGGTGGGCGTGTGGGTGGTAGTAGGTAGCTGGTGGGGTGGGTTGGGTGGGTGGTGTAGGTAGCCCAGTGCATGGTTGCCTGGAGGCGGTTTGCATTCATGATACCATAAGGTTGTGGGTGGGGGTGGTGGTGGGTGGGTGGGTGGGTGGGTGGTAGGTAGGTAGCTGGGTGGGGGGTGGGGGTAGGTATGGGTGGAAGGTTAGCACAGTTGCATGGTTCTGGAGGCTGTGCATTCATGATGCCCTCACGGTAGGTGTGTGGGTGGTGGTGGGTGTGTGGGTGGTGGTGGGTGTGTGTGTGGTGGTGGGTGTGTGGGTGGTAGGTAGGTAGCTGGGTGGGTGTGTGGGTGGTAGTAGTAGCCCCGTGATGGTGCCTGAGGCGGTGCTTCATGATGCCTCACGGTAAGTGTGTGGTTGTGGTGGGTGTGGGGGGTGGTGATGAATGTTTGGGTGGTGTGTTGGAGTGTGTGGTGGTGGGGGGGGTGGGTGGTCGGTAGGTAGCGTGTGGTGTGGGTGGGTGGTAGGTAGGTAGCTAGGTGGGTGGGTGGTAGGTAGGTAGCTGGGGGGGGGTGGTGCGGTGGCAGGTATATAGCCAGTGCATGGTGCCTGGAGGCGGTTGCATTCATGATGCCCATATTAAGGTAGGTGGGGGGTGTTGGGGTGTGTGGTGGTGGGGGTGTGGGTTGGTGGGGGGTGTGTGGTAGGGTAGGTAGGTAGCTGGGGTGGGTGGGTGGTGGGTGTTAGTAGTGTTAGCTGGTGCGGGTGGTGGTGTTAGGTAGGTAGCTCCCCCCTGGTGGCTGGGTGGTGGGTAGGGTAGCCCAGGTGCTGGTTGCTGGAGGCGGTTTGGCATGGTGCATTATGATGCCCCATAATGGTAGTGGGTGGTGGTGGTGGGTTGGGTGTGTGGGTGGTAGGTAGGTAGGTAGCTGGGTGGGTGTGTGGGTGGTAGGTAGGTAGCTGGGTGGGTGGGTGGGTGGTGGGTGGTAGGTAGCCCAGGCATGGTGCCTGGAGGCTGGTTGCATTTCATGATACCCATAAGGTATGTGGGTGGGTGGTGGTGGGTGGGTGGGTGGGTGGGTGGTAGGTAGGTAGCTGGGTGGGTGGGTGGGTGGTAGGTAGCCCAGTGCATGGTGCCTGGAGGCGGTTGCATTCATGAGGCCCTTAGGTAGGTGGGTGGGTGGTGGTGGGTATGTGGGTGGTAGGTAGGTAGGTAGCTGGATGGGTGGGTGGTGGGTAGCCCAGTGCATGGTTCCTGAAGACGATTGCATTCATGATGCCCTCACGGTCGGTGGTCGGTCGGTCGGTCGGTCGGTCGGTGGGTGGGTGGGTGGGTGGGTGGGTAGGTGGGTAGGTAGGTAGGTAGGCGAGTAGGCACCAACCTTCAACTAACTAACCTTCAACTAACCAACCAATCAACCACAGGTTGGCAAGAATCAACCAAGCGTCCAACCAACCTTCAACTAACCAACCAATCAACCACAGGTTGGAGAGAATCTAACAACCGACCAACTAACCAACCATCCAACCAATCAACCAACCAATCAACCACAGGTTGGTGAGAATCTGCGTTTCTCTGCAGCCCAGCGTTGCCCAAGAAGCTTCTCAGCAGCTGCCAGGAACGGAGTGGTAGAGAGGGTGATGGCCACTCTGGGACTCACTCACATTGAGAACAATGTGGTGAACAATGTCGCAACAGGTAACTGCGAAAATGATATATATATATATATATATGGGTGGGTGGTCTCTCACATTGAGAACAGTGTGGTTAACAATGTTGCAACTGGTAACTGCGTGGGTGGGTGGAAGGTGGGTGGATGGATGGCAGGTGGATGGTGGGTAGGTGGATGGTAGGTGGGTAGGTGGATGGTGGGTAGGTGGGTTGGTGGGTAGGTGTTCACACCTAATGAGAACAACGTGGTAAACAATGGTGCAACTGGTAACTGCGTGGGTGGGTGGTAGGTGGGTGGATGGATGGCAGGTGGATGGTGGGTAGGTGGATGGTAGATGGGTAGGTGGATGGTGGGTAGGTGGGTTGGTGGGTAGGTGTTCACACCTAATGAGAACAACGTGGTGAACAATGGTGCAACTGGTAACTGCGTGGGTGGGTGGTAGGTGGGTGGATGGATGGCAGGTGGATGGTGGGTAGGTGGATGGTAGGTGGGTTGGTGGGCAGGTGTTCACACCTAATGAGAACAATGTAATGAACAATGGTGCAACTAATATCTGTGTCGTGTGCATGATGTTTGGATACATAGACAAATGATACATAAATATGTATGTTATGCCTGATGAATGCTAGGAATGGAGTGTTAGCGAGGGTAATGGCCACTCTGGGCCTCTCGCATATTCAGAACAATGTGGTTAACAATGTCGCAACAGGTGAGAATAAATACATAAATAAATACATAAATATATATAAAGACATATGTAATGTACACAATAAATATAAATACATAAATATATACATAAATGTGGTGAACAATGTAACAATGCAACAGGTGAGTATAAATACACAACTAAATAAATAAATACATACATAAATATATAAATAAATACATACATAGATACGTAAATAGATCAATCAACGTATATGTAAATAGAAACATAAATAATGTGGAAATCAATGTCATCCGTGCACTGACATATCCTCCAACACCCTTTTCTCATCCAGTCTCATGCTTTCTCACAACATCTATGTGAATGCATATCTTCAGACATATCCTGTATGTGCTGGCATATATATGTGCAGGCATATCTCTTTATGTGCAGGCATATCTCTATATGTGCAGGCATATCTCTATATGTGCAGGCATATCTCTATATGTGCAGGCATATCTCTATATGTGCAGGCATATCTCCATATGTGCAGGCATATCTCTATATGTGCAGGCATATCTCTATATGTGCAGGCATATCCCCACACATATACAGGCATATCCCCAGGCATATCCTGTATGTGCTGGCATATATATGCAGGCATATCTCTATATGTGCAGGCATATCCCCACACATATACAGGCATATCCTCAGGCATATCCTGCATGTGCTGGCATATATATGCAGGCATATCTCCATATGTGCAGGCATATCCCCACACATATACAGGCATATCCTCAGGCATATCCTGCATGTGCTGGCATATATATGCAGGCATATCTCCATATGTGCAGGCATATCCCCACACATATACAGGCATATCCCCAGGCATATCCTCAGGCATATCCTGCATGTGCTGGCATATATATGCAGGCATATCTCTATATGTGCAGGCATTTCCCCACACATATACAGGCATATCCTCAGGCATATCCTGCATGTGCTGGCATATATATGCAAGCATATCTCCAAATGTGCAGGCATATCTCCACACATATACAGGCATATCCTGTATGTGCTGGCATATATGTGCAGGCATATCTCCATATGTGCAGGCATTTCCCCACACGTATAAAGGCCTATCCTCAGACACCCTTTTCTCATCCAATATTGTCCTTTTTCACAACTTAAACTTTGTTACATGGCTTCAGCCAGCAATTTGGCTGCTCGCCGTCTTTGGCAGTAAAAACAAATACATCAAGCCATTCCCTTCAAACTTGAACTCGATCTTGGTAACATGGCTTCAGCCAGCAATTTCGCTGCTCGCCATCTTTGGCAGTATAACAAAATATCAAGCCATTCCCTTACAACTTGAACTTGAACTTGGTTACATGGCTTCAGCCAGCAATTTGGCTGCTCGCCGTCTTCGGCAGTTAAACAAATACATCAATCCATTCCCTTACAACTTGAACTTGAACTTGGTTACATGGCTTCAGCCAGCAATTTCGCTGCTCGCTGTCTTCAGCAGTTGAACAAATACACCAATCCATTCCCTTTCAACTTGAACTTGAACTTGGTTACATGGCTTCAGCCAGCAATTTTGCTGCTCGCTGTCTTCAGCAGTTAAACAAATACACCAATCCATTCCCTTTCAACTTGAACTTGAACTTGGTTACATGGCTTCAGCCAGAAATTTGGCTGCTCGCCGTCTTCGGCAGTATAACAAAATATCAAGCCATTCCCTTACAACTTGAACTCGCTCTTGGTTACATGGCTTCAGCCAGCAATTTGGCTGCTCGCCGTCTTCGGCAGTATAACAAATACATCAAGCCATTCCCTCACAACTTGAACTTGGACTCGTTTACATGGCTTCAGCGTTCAATATCGCCGCTCGCCGTCTTTGGCAGTAAAAAACAGTGTTCCCAGGGAAAATGAAAAAGTTTTTTTTTTGTAGAAAACAAATACATCAAGCCATTCCCTCACAACGTGAACTTGAACTTGAACTTGAACTTGGTTACATGGCTTCAGCCAGCAATTTTGCTGCTCCGCTGTCTTTGGCAGTAAAAACCGTGTTAACAGGAAAAATGAAAAGTTTTTTTTTGTTTTTAGATTTCCCACAACACGCCCCTCACACCAACATCTATGCGCAGGCATATCCTCAGAAACCCTTTTCTCATCCCCCAACTGCCCTTAACATTGTTTCGTCTTCCTCTGACACCCTTTCCCACAACACGCCCCTCACACCGTCTATGCACAGGCATATCCTCAGACACCCTTTTATCATCCAATGTCATCGTCTCTCACAACGTGAACTTGAACTCGAACTTGAACTTAGTTACATGGCTTCAGCCAGCAATTTTGCTGCTCCGCTGTCTTCGGCAGTAAAAAACAGTGTTCCCAGGAAAAATGAAAAAGTTTGTTTTTTTGTTTTTAGATTTCCCACAAAACGCCCCCCGCACCGTCCATGCGCAGGCATATCCTCAGACCAGCGCAACCTAGTCAGCATTGGGATTGAGCTTGTGTCTCTCCCCTCTGTACTGCTTGTCGACAGCGGTACAAGCAGTCGCTGCTGGGATGCGCACGCCAACACAGCGTTGCTCCCCTCCTTCAGGGAGCTTACACGGGAGACTGGGCTATGCATGGCAATGGTCATCGACCAACCTCGCTACTCCATGCTGGAGACCTTCGACACCGTCCTGCTGCTAGCTCAAGGGCGACCGACCTACCTTGGGCCCACAAGCTTGGCCCTGGACTACTTCCGTGAGCTAGGTAAGAGATTCGTTCATGCTGGGGGGTACTGGTGGGGGTGTGGTGTGTGGGGAGGGTAAGGAAGATGAGGGTAAGGAAGATTTGTATATCCTGCACTGCTGCAATCACTGTCCTGCTGTTAGCACAAGGGCGAACCACCTACCGTGGGCCTACAAGCTTGGCCCTGGACTACTTCCGTGAGCTAGGTGAGAGCTTCGGCACGGGGGTAATGGTGGGGGTATAGGGGTTGTGGTGTGTGTGTGGGGTGGGGTGGGGTGGGGTGGTTGTGGTGGGGGGTTGTGTGTGTGGGGGGGTGCGAATGAATGAATCTCCCATGCACCAAGCACCATCATTTATGAATCCTACACTGCTGTAATGGTGGTGGTGCTGTGTGTATGTGTGTGTTTGTGTATGTGTGTGTTTGTGTGTGTGTGTGTGTTCGTGTGTGTGTGTGTGGGTTGTGTGTGGGGGGGGGGAAAACAAATCTCCCATGCACCAAGCACCTCATTATGAAGCCACACTGCTGTAATGGTGTGGTGATGGTGTATGGGTGGTTTGGTGTTGTGGGTGGTGTCGTGGCTGTGGTTTGGGGGTGGTGTTGTGGGTGTGTGGGTGGGGGGGGACTAATAGGAGAGGGGAATAAACAAATCGCCCATGCACCAAGCACCATCATTATGAATCTACACTGCTGTACTGTGGTGGTGCCGTGGTATGTGTTTGGTGGGTGGTGTGTGGTAGTGTGGGGGGTGGGTGTGGTGTTGGGGGGGGGGGAATATGGGAAATATAAAACAAATATACCATGCACCAAGCACACATCATTATGATCAACATGCTGTATGGTGTGTTGCTGGTGTATGTGTGGTTTGCGTGTTGTGTGTGAGTGTTGTGGGTGGGGTGTGGTGTGTGTGGGGGGGGGGGTGGGGGGGGAATAAAACAAAATCCATGCACCAAGCACCACATTATTGAATCTACACTGCTGTAATGGTGGTGGTGCTGTGTGTATGTGTGTTTGTGTGTTTGTGTTCGTGTGTGTGGGTGTGTTGGGTGTGTGTGTGTGGGGCGTGTGTGTGGTGGGGGGGGGGGGGGGGGAGGGATAAACAAATCTCCCATGCACCAAGCACCATCATTTATGAATCCTACACTGCTGTAATGGTGGTGGTGCTGTGTGTATGTGTGTGTTTGGCGTGTGTGGTTCGTGTGTGGGTGGGTGGGTGTGGGTGTGTGGGTGGGGGGGGAATACAACAATCTCACCCCATGAACCAAGCACACATCTAGTTGTTTAGATCCAGAGACCTTGCATGCCCATGCTCTGCTATTCGAAGTGACGCACAGGTTCAATCCCAACAGACAAACCATTCCCCACTTCACACGTCGCCTACCCCATTCACCCTTCAACCGGCACCTGCCACCCTCAAACTTCCCACAACCCTCAACGCCCCCTCACAGACATACACGTACCGCAACACACAACACCCACCATTCACCTCAACCCTCTCTACCCACCCACCTCACCCTCCCTACCCACCCTCACTCTCCCCACCCACCCTTCACCCTTACCCTCCCTACCCACCCCTCACCCTCACCCTCCCTACCCACCCTTACCCTCCCCCACCCACCCACCCTTACCCACCATTCACCCTGACCCTCCCCACCCACCCTTTACCACCATTCATCCTTACCCACCATTACCCACACCCCTGAGGACTATTATCGTGAGCTAGGCTTCACTCCCCCAAAACTCAAAATGCAACCATGAAAACGTGTTTGTAATTACATATAATACTATGCATGCTCACCAAATGAGAATGGGGTCACACCCTTACCCAGCCTTACCCACACCACACCCTGGGATTATTTGATCATTTCTGCTATATATAGGGCTCGCTACTTTTGACCACGTTTTTGCCGAATTGCCGCTAAAGTTATGTACAAAAAACTATTTGTTCGCCCTGGCCCTAAAAGCTATAAAAAGCTATAAAAAGCTATAAAAAGCTATACAACTTTGTCCTTAGAGACCTAAAACCATAAAGCTAGAGAAAAACTACTTCACACCCTTTACCCTGACCCTTCACCCTGACCCTTCACCCTGCCCCCACCCTTACCCCCACCACACCCTTACCCCCCCAACGCTACCCTAGGCTTCACCCCCCCCGAGCTGAGCGACCCAGTGGATTTCTTCCTCGACGTTATTTCTGGACTCGTGTCCCGACCAGGGGACGAGGACTTTAAGACCAGCGAGATTTTTGACCTTTGGGGGGGCTTTGGCCAAAATTGGGTCCAGGCGCAAGATAGGGGGTCGGATGAGGGACTTCCTGGGGCAAGGGCAGGTCGGGATGAGTCTTTGGGGAAAGTGGGACAGCAACGGCAGCAGCAGGGTCAGGGGCAGCAGGGGCAGGGGCAGCAGAGCTATTGTGCATTGGCAGATCAAAGGAGTTTGGGTGGAGGTAGCTGTGTCGAAGCTGCGCTGGCGGAGCTTCGCAAAAGGCCTGTGAATCGACGTCACCAGGATTTGAGCCGCCCATACTGCCCAGATGATGATGCGGCGGACTGGGAGGGCAATGCTCTGCAAACCATGGAGAGCATGTCGCTATACAGCAACGTCCAGGTGCTGTTTTTCTGTTTTTGTTTTTATTTTATGGACAGCACATCGCTGAACGGCTTACCTTACGTACTTTGTCCAGTTGCTAAATTAGTTTTTGTTTTTGTTTTATGCTCTGCTGGCCATGGACAGCATATCTCAATACAGCAATGCCCAGGTGCTGTTTTTGTACATGTTATTATTCCTGCTTTTTTTGTGTTATATGCTCTACAGGCCATGGACAGCACATTGCTAAACAGCTATGTTCTGGTGCTATTTTTTGTTTTTGTTTTTGTTTTATGCTCTGCAGGCAATGGACAGCATGTCGCTATACAGCAATGCCCAGGTATGCTGAACCTCAAACCCTTGTTTCTACAAACCCTTGCACCACCCCCTCTCCCCTCCTTGATGCGCTCGTCCTTATCCACCCTGTCATGAATTTGTATCTGAGGTGGTACCCCCAGCCCCTGACACCCCAACCCCTGACAGCCCCAACCCCTGACACCCCAAGCACCCCCTCTCCCCTCATCGAACCGCTCGTCCTTCTCCACCCTCTTAGGACTTGGTATACGAGGTGGAACCTCCAACCCCTGACACCCCCAACCCCTAGCACCCCCTCTCCCCTCATCGACCCGCTCGTCCTTCTCCACCCTCTTAGGACTTGGTATACGAGGTGGAACCCCCAACCCCTGACACCCCAAGCACCCCCTCTCCCATCATCAACCCGCTCGTCCTGCTCCACCCTCTCAGGATTTGGTATACGAGGTGGCTCCCCCAACCCCTGACGACCCCAACCCCTTCCACACCCAACCCCTGACACCTCTAGATCTCTTAGCAACCCTGAATCCTAAACACTAAACCCTATCGCCCTATCAGGAATTGGTATGTGAGGTAGCAAATGTCTTCTCCTCTCTGCCTATGCTTGTGGAGCGCGAGCTCCTGACACCCCTAGATCTCCTAGCAACCCTAAACCCTAACCCCCCTAAACCCCAAGCACCAAACCCTATATCACCCTATCAGGGCTTGGTATCCGAGGTAGCGAATGTCTTCTCCTCTCTGCCTATGCTTGTGGAGTGCGAGCCCCTGACACCCTAGATCTCCTAGCAACCCTAAACCCTAACCCCCCGAAACCCTAAACACCAAACCCTGTATCACCCTATCAGAACTTGGTATCCGAGGTAGCGAATTTCTTCTCCTCTCTGCCTATGGTTTTGGAGCGCGAGCCCATGACACCCCCTAGATCTCCAAGCAGCCCTAAAACCTAAACCCTAAACCCCCTAAGCCCTAAGCACCAGACCCTATTTCACCCTATCAGGAATTGGTATCAGAGGTAGCGAATTTCTTCTCGTCTCTGCCTATGCTTGTGGAACGCGAACTCAAAGGCATCCCTGACGATGATGAGGGAGAAGAGCACAACGACCCCATGCCCTCAATCAACCCCATGCACACCAGTGCAAAGGACCCCGTCGCCAGCCGTGGCCAAGACGACCCCATGCCCTCAACCAACCCCATGCGCACCAATGCGATGGGCCCCGTTCCACGCAACACCCCCTCTCCTGCCTCCCTGCCCGCCAGGGAGGAGGGACAGAGGGGTGACTTAGACTATGTGAGGGCAGAGATACATGCTGCCGGGGATGTTAGTGCCGGACCGTCGGACAGCTATGGCTCGCGCTCGCCTTTCACTAATGCTGCAACATGGATTTCGCTTGGTGGGGCCCCCGCCTCCACCTCAAAATTCACACCACCGCCACCTGGAATCACCCTGGCTAGCAACGTTGTGGGCAGTGCGGCCAAGCTGCCCTGGAGACCTCGTGATCTCCAGGCAATTTGTGATAAGTTCGACCACATGGACACTGACGGCTCAGGGGACCTAAGTCTTCAAGAGGTGTGTGGTGTATGTTGTGTGTGTGTGGTGGTGGTGGTGGGGGGGGGGGGGGGATTGCGTGTTGTGGTGGGGGGGGGGGGGGGGGGGGGGGGGGGGGCTAGGGGCTGTCGGCGATCTCCTGGCCATTTGTGATAAGTTTGACCACATGGACTCTGACAGCTCAGGGGACCTGAGTCTTCAAGAGTTGGGTGGGGGGTGGGGGTGGGGGGTGGGGGGTGGGGGGTGGAGGGGGGGTGGGGGGGTGGGGGGTGGGGCTAGGGGCTGTCGTGGTGTGGTAGGCTGGTGGGTGGTTGGGTGGTTGGGGGGTTAGGGACTGTCGCGATCTCCAGACCATAAGATAAATTTGACCACATGGACTCTGACAGCTCAGGGGACCTAAGTCTTCAAGTGGGGTGGGTGGGTGGGTGGGGTAGGTGGAGGGGGGGCAGGGGGCTGGGGGTTGTCGCGATCTTCAGGCAATCTGTGATAAGTTTGACCACATGGAAACTGACGGCTCAGGGGACCTAAGTCTTCAAGATGTGAGCGGGGTGGTGTGGTGTGTGTGTGGGGGGTGGGGGTGGGGGTGGGGGGGTTGGGGAGGGTCACCAATTGACAGTCTACCCACCGGCACAATTCAAGAACAATTATAATACAATAAAATAAAGTACAATTATAATTTGACCTGCAGTTTACCGCCTACTGAGGATTGCCGTTGGCAGATCTACCCACCAACTGACCATCTACCTGAGCGTAGTTATATTACAATTAGAATACAATACAATTAAATTACAATTATAATACAATACAATTAAATTACAATTACAATACAATTAAATCATAGTTATTGTACAATACAATTCAATCACAATTATTATACGATACAATTCAATTCAATTAGAATTCAATACAATACAAAACAATTTAATTCGATCCGATGATAATTTGAGCTGCAGTTTATCGCTTACTGGGGAGACCTTGCCGCTGGAAGATCTACCCACCAACTGGCCGTCTACCCACCAGTACAGTTATATTACAATTATAATACAATGCAATTAAATTACAATTACAATTGTAATACAATTAAATTACAATTACAATTATAATACAATACAATTAAATTACAATTACAATTATAATACAATACAATTAAATTACAATTCCAATACAATACAATTCCAATACAATACAATACAATTAAATTAAATCATAATTTGACCTGCAGTTTATCGCCTACTGGGGAGACCTAGCTGCTGGAAGATCTACCCACCAAACGAGCATCTTTGTCAAGGAGAGTTACGTCGACTTTATCAACTACTTCATGGTCAAGGGCGGCCAGCGCATTGACCGATCAGAGTTCATGGCTCTGATCAAGGCGAAGCTGTTGGTCGCTGAGCTAGGGACCCTGCTGGACGGGACCCCCCTAATTTCGGAGGGGCAGGGCGGGGGGAAGGGGAGTGCGCTGGACATGAGACAGGGGTCGGCTCAACGTAGGGTGTTGGACGGCGTCATGAAGCGCTTGTACCGCAGCCAAGAGGTGGCTGGCCCTGGCCAGGGATCGACATCCATGGGGGGCTTCTCTGTACGGCCCCCCCCAATGTACCGCAGCCAAGATCTGCCTGGTCCTGGCCAGGGCTCGACCTCCATGGGGGGCTTCACTGTACAGCCCCCCCCAATGTACCGCCCAGAGCACCACCCAGAGGCCTACACGCCTCCCCAGTGCAACCCAGAAGGAATTGATCTGAACATGATGGATGACACAGCCTCTTTGCTACCATTACATGGAGGTAAGCCCTGCAGTGCTTCCCTACTCTGCCCTGCCCTGCCCTGCACTACCCTGCCCTACCCAATGCAACCCAGAAGGACTTGATCTTAACATGATGGATGATACAGACTCTTTGCTACCATTACATGGAGGTAAGCCCTGCAGTGCTTCCCTACTCTACACTGCACTGCACTACCCAACCCTCTCCTACCCTACCCTGCCCTACCCAATGCCTCTTTGCTACCATTACATGGAGGTAAGCCCTGCAGTGCTGCCAGACACTACACAGCACGACAGACCCGAACCCGAGCCGACCCGACCGACCGGGACCTGCCCAGACCCCGACCAGACTCCCCTACCCTAACCCTCCCTACCTTACCTAGCCTACCCACCTTACCCTAACCAAAATGCCTCCTTGCTGCATTCATAGAGGTAAGCCCTTTAGAGTTGCTGCACTGCACTACACTAACTACACCTACACTCACATACACTGCCTTCACTAACTACAACTACCATACACTGCACCTACCCCCACTACACTAATATACACACTCCGCGCACTCTAACTAACTCTAACCTCAACATAACCTAGAGCCCTACATACTGGGATCATATTTCCAGGTATGCCCTACAGTGCTGCCCTACCCTAAAACCTCATGCCCATTAGCAAGGCATCACAATTTTCATTTCCCATGCTTTACATAGCTCACCTCCATGTTTTTACACCGCTTGTCCCCAGGGCATACGCCCTACAGTTGCTGGAGCCCTAAACATAATGGCCAATTAAGGTCCAATGCACTAGCTTTGTACACAGCTTAACCCTGCTTTACACCATGTATCCCCTGCTTGTAATCATCTTACGGTATAACACGTAAGTGGCAGCCCTAACCCTCTCACACATGCACGTTGACGCAAAGCTCACAATGTCCAAATTCCCATGCTTTTACACGCTTAACCCCTAACCCGCTTTACAACCATGTATCCCCTCTTGTATCATCTTTACGGGACGCCTATAAATGCCCCCTCCCTCTCACATCATGGCCCTGGAGCAAGGTAACTGCCAATTCCCTGCTTTTACACAGCTGAACCCCGGCTTTACCCATGTATCGCCCGGCTTGTATAATTCTTGAACCGGTATCCGTAAAGTGCACCCACCCGTCTCACTCATGCCCGTGAGCAGGCATACATGTCCAATCCCATGCGTTTAAACAAACCGCTTAACCCTGCTTACCCATGTATCCCCTCTTGTAATCAACTTTACAGGTACGCCGTAAATTCCCCTACCCTCTCACAAATCATTGTCTCCGTGAGCAATGCGTAAACAATGTCCATTCCCATGCTTTTACACACTTAACCCTCTAACACCATGTATCCCTGCTTATAATACAGCTTAACCGGTACCCTAAAGTGCACGCTACCCCTCTCACATCATGCCCGTGAGCAAGGCGTAACAATGTCCAATTCCCATGCTTTTACACAGCTTAACCCTGCTTTACACCATGTATCCCCTGCTTGTATCATCTTTACAGGTATGCCGTAAAGTGCAGCCCTACCCTCTCACATCATGCCCGTGAGCGGCGTACACTGTCCATTCCATGCTTTAAAGCGCCTTAACAACCCCTGCTTTTACACCATGTATCCCCTGCTTGTAGATCTTTAATGTACGCCGACAGGCCAGCCCTAACCCCTCCACATCAATGCCCGTGAGCAAGGCGTAACAATGTCCAATTCCCATGCTTTTACACAGCTTAACCCTGCTTTACACCATGTATCCCCTGCTTGTATCATCTTTACAGGTCCGCCCGTAAAGGCAAGCTCTACACTCTCACATATGCCGTGAGCAAGCTACAATATCCAATTCCATGCTTTAACAGCTTAACACCCTGCCTTTAAACACCATGTACCCTTCATTGTATCATCTTTCAGGTAGCCGTAAAGTGCAACCCCAGCCCTAACCCGTCTCATCACATCATGCCCGTGAGCAAAGGCGTAACATGTCCTTCCCCTGCTTTTACAACACGTAACCTCTGCTTTAACAAACCCCAGGTTCCCATGCTTGTATCATCTTTACAGCGTATGCGTAAAGTGCAGCCTACCACCCTCTCACAATCATGCCCGTGACAAGGCTAACAATACAATTCTCCATGCTTTTACACAGCTTAACCCTGCTTTACACCATGTATCCCCTGCTTGTATCATCTTTACAGGTACGCCGTAAAGTGCAGCCCTACCCTCTCACATCATGCCCGTGAGCAAGGCGTAACAATATCCAATTCCCATGCTTTTACACAGCTTAACCCTGCTTTAACAACCATGTCTCCCCTCTTTTCATCCTTTACAGGTAATGGCCGTCAAGTCAGCCCTACCCCCTCTCACTCATGCCCGGAGCAAGGCGTAACAAAGTCCCATTCCCATGCTTTACACCTTAACCCAACCCTGCGTTAACCATGTCTCCCCTCTTGTTCCTCTTTACAGGTATGATGGCTTCGTAAGTGCGCCTACCCCTCTCACATCATGCCCGTGAGCAAGGCGTAACAATGTCCAATTCCCATGCTTTTACACAGCTTAACCCTGCTTTACACCATGTATCCCCTGCTTGTATCATCTTTACAGGTATGCCGTAAAGTGCAGCCCTACCCTCTCACATCATGCCCGTGAGCAAGGCGTAACAATGTCCAATTCCCATGCTTTTACACAGCTTAACCCTGCTTTACACCATGTATCCCCTGCTTGTATCATCTTTACAGGTACGCCGTAAAGTGCAGCCCTACCCTCTCACATCATCCCGTGACAAGGCGTAACAATGTTCCAATTCCCATGCTGTTACACAGCTTAACCCGCTTTACAACCATGTATCCCCTCTGGATCAGTCTTACAGGTATCCGTAAAGGCAAGCCCTACCCTCTCACATTGCCCCCGTGAGCAAGGCGTAACAATGTCCATTCCCATGCTTTTACACAGCTTAACCCTGCTTTACACCATGTATCCCCTGCTTGTATCATCTTTCAGTATACGTAAAGTGTCAGGCCCTACCCTCTCACATCAGAATCCCGTGAGCAAGGGCGTAACAATGTCCAGTCCCATGCTTTACACACTTCACCCGGCTACACAGGTATCCCCCTGCTTTATCATCTTTACAAGGTACGCCTAAAGTGCAGCCCACCCTCTCACATCAGGCCCTGATCAAGGCGATAACAATTCCAATTCCCCTGCTTTACCACATCCTTTTTTTTTGGTACCCCTGCTTACACCATGTATCCCCTGCTTGTATCATCTTTACAGGTACGCCGTAAAGTGCAGCCCTACCCTCTCACATCATGCCCGTGAGCAAGGCGTAACAATGTCCAATTCCCATGCTTTTACACAGCTTAACCCTGCTTTACACCATGTATCCCCTGCTTGTATCATCTTACAGGATGCCGTAAAAGTGCGGCCCATACCCCTCCATCAGCCCGTACACGGCGTAACAATATCCCATTCCCTCTTTACACGCTTAACCCTGCTTTAACAACCATGTATCCCTGCGTGTATCATCTTTACAGGATGCCGGACATGCCAGCCCTACCTCTCACATCCATGTGCACGTAGCACGGCGTAACAATGTCCAATTCCTGCTTTACACAGCGTAACCCTGCTTTACCTCCATGTATCCCTGCTTTGTTCATCGTTACAGGTATGCGTACAGTCATCCCACCTCCCTCCATCATGCCCGAGAGCAGCACAGTCCATTCCATCTTTGATGTCACAAGCTTAACCCTGCTTTAACACCATGTATCCCCTGCTTTATCACGTTAACAGTAGCCTAAGGCACCCGACCCTCCCCAGCATGCCCGTGAGCAAGGCGTAACAATGTCCCATTCCCAATCTTTTTACACCGCTTTAATAACCCTGCGTACCCATGTATCCCCTGCCGTATCATCCTTACAGGATGCCGTAAAGTCAGCCCGACCCGCACATATGCCCCGTGCGCAGCAGACAATGCCAGTCCCTCTTTACAACAGCGGACCCTCTGTAAACTCAGTTCCCCCTGCTTGCGCGCGGGACAGGTCGCCGGAAAGGGCAGCCCTACCCTCGCACCTCATGCCCCCGGGAGCAGCGTACAATGTCCATTACCCAGCGGTACACAGCGTAACCCTCTTTACCCTGACCCCCGGCGTGTATCGTATCGCGGACAGTACCCGTAAAGGGCAGCCCACCCTCCTAACATCATCATAGACCCGGGAGCAACGGAACAATTCCAATTCCCATCTTTACCAGCTTAACCCGCTTTACACCATGTATTCCATCCCCGCTGTAAGCATCTTTAACGGAGCCCGGAAAGTGCAGGCCCTACCCTCTCACTCAGGCCCGGAACAAGGCGGACATGCCAAGGCCCAGGCTGTTCAACAACACATCGACCCGGCCGGGGAACACCAGGAGCCCCTCTGGATCATCGTTGACAGGTAACCCCGTAAAGGCACGGCCCTACCCTCTCACTCATCCCGGAGCAAGGCATACAATGTCCAATTCCCATGGCGTTTACACGCTTAAACCCTGCTTTAACACCATAATCCCCTGCATGGGAGAATAGGTAACAGGTATCCGTAAGGCAGCCTACCCGCTCACATCATGCCGTGAGCAAGGAGAACAATGTCCAATTCCCAGGCTTTACACAGCTAACCCGCGTTACACACCATGTATCCCCGGCTTGTATCAGCCTTTAACAGGATGAGCGTAAAGTGCAGCCCCCCCTCTCACACAGGCCTGTGAGGCAAGGCGTAAAATGTCCAAGTTTCCCATGCTTTTTACACAGCTAACCCTGCTGTACCCATGGTTCCCTGCTTGATCATCTTTACGTATGCCGTAAAGTGGCAGCCCTACTACCCTCGTCACATCGATGCCCGTGAGCAAAAGGCGTAAACCTATCCACTTCCCATGCTTTTTACACAGCTTACCCTGCTTACAACCATGTATCCCCTGCTTGTATCATCTTTACAGGTATGCCGTAAAGTGCAGCCCTACCCTCTCACATCACATGCCCGTGAGCAAGGCGTAACAATGTCCAATTCCCATGCTTTTTACACAGCTTACCCTGGCTTTATTACATCACCCATGTATCATCCCCTGCTTGTATCATCTTTACAGGGTACGCCGTAAAGTGCAGCCCTACCCCTCTCACATTCATGCCCGTGAGCAAGGCGTAACATGTCCCAATTTCCCATGCTTTTACCACGGCTTGAACCCGCTTTACACCAGGTATCCCCTGCTTGTATCATCTTTACAGGTATGCCGTAAAGTGCAGCCCTACCCTCTCACATCATGCCCGTGAGCAAGGCGTAACAATGTCCAATTCCCATGCTTCAACACCGCTTAACCCCATGCTTTTACACCGCCTATCTTCTTGTTTTCACACAGCTTTCCCCCAGGGCATACGCCCTACAGTGCTGCCCTACCTTCAAACCTTATGCCCATGTGCAAGGCGTAACAAGGTCCAATTTCCATGTGTTTACATCTTGTTTCCTCTGCTTGTATCATCTTTGCAGGAACGCCCTCCAGTGCTGTCCTACAGTGCTGCCCTACCCTCAAACACCATGCCCCTGGGCAAGTCGTAACAATTTTCAATTCCCCTCTTTTTACATCGCTTCCCCTCAGGGCATACGCCCTACAGTGCTGCCCTACCCTCAAACACTATGCCCATGGGCAAGGCGTTACAGTTTTCAATTCCCATGCTTTTACACTGCTTACCCCCATGTTTTTACACCGCTTTTAGACCGCTTACCTCTGCTTCCCATGTTTTTACATCGCTTTCCCCCAGGGCATACGCCCTACAGTGCTGCCCTACCCTCCAACACTATGCACGTGGATGTGGACCACGCCCTCCCTGGGAGCCGCTTCTCCATGCAGTCCTCGGCAGCCATGGGCCATGCAAGGGCCAGGTCAGGCCACGGCAGGTTCACGTCATGCCATCACTGGGTCCTGTCAGCGCTGGCCCATGTCAGTGTAAGGGCGACACGCCAGCAAGTGCGCAGGGGCCTCATGTCGACGGTGGAGTTCGCTATTGACCTGGTCACCATGGCCGTTGGTGGAAAACGCCACGGGCGAGCGATTCCACCCGTATGGCATCAGCTTTGGCTCATGCTCATTCGCTGCTATAAGATGGCCCTCAACTCGAAGTCGGTTCTCCTCATCGACCTCAGCGCTGTCATCATCCTTGCAATGGTCCTAGGCTTCACACAGGTAGAGCATTTTGTCAAATTTTCACCTCAAATTTTCACTTCAACATTTCACCTCAAATTTCACGACAAAATTAAACATCAAAATTAAACTTCAAAATTTCACGTCAAAATATCCACCTCAAAATTACACATCAAACTTTCACATTCGCTGCTACAACATGGCAGTGTCACTCATCGCTATTGACCTCGTCACCATGGCCGTTGGTGGAAAAGGCCATGGGCGAGCGATTCCACCCGTTTGGCACCAGCTTTGGCTCATGCTCATTCGCTGCTATAAGATGGCCCTCAACTCATCTACCAGTTAAGTCCGTTCTCCTCATCGACCTGGTCACCATGACTGTTGGCGGAAAACGCCACGGGCGAGCGATTCCACCCGTATGGCACCAGCTTTGGCTCATGCTCATTCGTTGCTACAAGATGGCCTCAACTCGAAGTCGGTTCTCCTCATCGACCTCAGCGCTGTCATCATCCTCGCAATGGTCCTAGGCTTCACACAGGGTAGTGCATGTCATCAACATTTCACTTCAGAATTATCGACAAAATTGAACATCAAATGTCCACATCAAAGCTTCACATTGCTGTTTCAAGATGGCCGTCAACTCAAAGTCGGTTCTCCTTATCGACCTCAGCGCAGTCATCATCCTTGCTATGGACCTAGGCTTCACACAGGTAGTGCACGTCGTCAAATGTTCACCTCAAAATTTAACATGAAAATTTCATGCAAAATTGAACACCAAAATGTCCACCTTCAAATTCCACCCATGTGGCATTCAGCTTTGGCTCATGCTCATTCGTTGCTACAAGATGGCCCTCAACTCGAAGTCGGTTCTCTTCATCGACCTCAGCGCAACAGTCCTAGGCTTCACGCAGGTTGTGCATTTCGTCAAATTTTCACCTCCAAATTTCCAACTCCAAATTTATTTAACATTATCGAAATCTATCAAACGTTAACAAGAAAATGTAAAAATTGCACAATTTCAGCGTCAAAATGTTCACCTTCAAATACCACATCAAAGTTCTACCTTCGCTGCTACAGCATGGCCCTCATTGCTAACGACCTGGTCACCATGGCCGTTGGAGGAAAACGCCACGGTCGAGCGATTCCACCAGTATGGCACTAGCTATGGCTCATGTTGATTCACTGCAACAAGATGGCCCTCAACTCAAAGTCGCTTCTCCTCATCGACCTCAGTGCAATGGTGCTAGGCTTCAAGTAGACAGTGCATATCGGCAAAATTTCACCTCAAATATGACATTAAAATGTTCACCTTCGAATTCCACCAGTATAGCACCAGCTATGGCTCATGCTGATTCGTTGTCACAAGATCGCCCTCAACTCGCAGTCGGTTCTCCTCATCAACCCTCAGCGCTGTCATCATTCTTACCTCCAAAATTTTCATCTCAAAATTTCACCTCAAAATTTACCCCAACTTGGTAGGCAGACGAAGGAGGCAAGAACTAACTATTGCTGCTCCTTACTTTTTCCCAGGGCCAAGTCCAAGCCATGGAGCGAATACACAGCGTTGCTACCAATTTCACATCAAAAAAATTCTCAACACAATTTCATTGTCAACTTTGGTAGGCAGACGAAAGGGGCAAAACTAATTATATGCTGTTCCTGGGCTGTTCTTACTTTTTCCCAGGGCCAAGTCCAAGCCATGGAGCGAATACACAGTGTGGCTGCCAACACGGTGTTAGCTTTCGCCTTGTTCTGCACCACCACTGGGCTGCGCACCTTTGGGCGGGGCCATGAGATTCTTCTACAGAGGGAGGTGTTTGGTGGCCAGCACACTATCTCCTTTGCGGTTGCTTGGTGGGTACTGGTTTCATGGTTTCAAACTCCCGTGTCTTTACACTGCTCACCCCCCTGTATCCATCTAAGCACTAGCCCACCCCCACACATCCCCACCTCCCCCCCACCACTACACCTGCCTAAGAAATCTGAAATTAAACAGTGTTTCTTAAAACAAAATTGGTCATGAACAAGTCCCCCCTCCCAGGGTCTGTTTTTGCCTGCCTGTCTGTTAGCTTGTCTGTCTGTTTGTCTGTTTGCCTTGTCTATCTGTTTGCTTGTCTGGCCTGTCTGTCTGTTTGCCTGTCTGTCTGTCTGTCTGTCTGCCTGCCTGTCTGTCTGTCTGCCTGCCTGTCTGTCTGTCCTGTCTGTCTGTCTGTCTGTCTGTGTCTGTCTGTTCGTCTGTCTATCTGTCTATCTGTCTGTCTGTCTGTCTGTCTGTCTGCCTGCCCGTCTGCCTGTCCTGTCTGTCTGTCCATCTATCCGTCTATCTGTACAACTCTCACATCTCTCGGTGTATCTTCATATCTCATGGTCTCTCAAACACTCTTTCTTTCTACATAGGCAATTACTACATAGCTTTCTCTTTCCTTGTGCTAAAAAAAAACCTGGTGGGGTGTGTGTTTGCCTGGTGGGGCCAGGTGAGGCGTGGTATTAAGGGAACCAGCCCCTGTGCTAAAGACTCAACCTCTCGAATAATTTACCGTATCAAGAAATACAAAAACGACTGCAACCTCTCAAGGGGGCCTAGACACCACTGTTGTTTCCCGACGACGCGTTACCACTGCGTTGCCATTCCATTTTGCATGTGACGCTGGGGTTTGCCTGGCCACCTTACCCCCCCCATGCGAGGCCACGAAATTAGCTTAAGTAAAATCCCAAGTACTTACTCTTACTCTACTGGCCTACACAAATCTGAAATAATAAAAACTGCTAAACACGCGGGGCTCACAATCACGATGCTCTTTCCTGTAATGATAACCACTGGTGGAGCCTGGTGTTTAAGGTGAACTGTCGTAACGCGGGTAAGAGCGGTCTTTTATTCTACCATCCTACCTACTTCTGCCCCCGGTCACCCTCAACAGTGGACCATGCTCATCGCGCCGATCCGCGTTACAACGACCTGTCAAACGCTAAGATCGAACCCCTTAGGGGGAATCGAACGACCCCCTACGCTTCGTCCTCAGAGTGATTCCGTTCAGTCTACCCTAGACAATGTATAGTCCTGAGGGCCTTCTTTCCTGTAATACAGCCAACCTTCAAAGACAAAATCAAAATCCCTCGTCGCTACTAAAAGACCCTCTTTCTGAACGAAAAAAAATCATCGCTACCAGAAACACCGCCTTTACAAGGAACCAAATCCCCCATCACATACCAGAAACCCCTTTCAAGACACCAAATCCTATTGCTACAAGAAGACCCCCCTAAAAACGACACCAAATCCCATCACTACAAGGCGACCCCCCTTTTTCAACCCCTTTCTGGAAAGAAATCGCGGCTCTTTCTAAAGCAGCAGATAGTGGAATAACTCCCATCAGCATCGTGCGCTTCTGCTGTTTGCATGGTGATTTTACAATTTGGTTTGGTAGATACATCAACGGTCCGCCATTGCGACTTTTACTACTTCTTCTTCTACACACTATTCCACGCTCCCTTTGCCATCTGCCATCAGCGTCATGCGTCGGTGTTTGCATGTTGCAGTTGGTTTGTCGTTTAGTATTGGGTAGATTCCATACAACAACAAGCGATCCACCATTGCTACTTCTTCTTCTACACACTATTCCACGCTCCCTTTGCCATCTGCCTCGGCGTCATGCGCTGTGTTGCATGGTGAGTTTGGTTTGGTTTAGTTTGGTAAGATTACATACACCGATCCACCATTGCTAACTTCCAATCTCTTCACACACTATTCCAACCGCAAACCACTTTGCCATCTGCCTCGGCGTCATGTCCTGTGTTGCATGGTGAGTTTGTGTTTGGTTTTTATTTGGTTGGTTAGACTATATCACACTATCCACCTCTTTTCTACTATCTCTTAACCCACTATTCCAAGCACGCCTTTGGCATCTGCCTCGTGCGTCATGTGCTGATGTTGCTTGAATGATTTGGTGGTTGGTTTGGACATTTAGAATCACACGAAATCCTAATTGGCTACTTTCTTATTATCTGTCCCACGCTCCTTTTGCGATCAGGTACTCGGTCGTCATGTCTTGGTTGCATAATGATTTGGGTTTGGTTGTTGCGGTTTGAAATTTGGTTTGGTTTGGTTCTTAGATTTCACGATCTACCTCTTTCTACTTCTTCTTAACGCTACGCTATGCTCCCTTTGGCATCTACGTCGGCGTCATGTGCTGTATTGCATGGCGACTATGGTTTGGTTTGCGCGTCTTATTATGGGGTCTTCGGCACCGTTTTATTCAGCTTGGAAGAGTGTTTGTTTGGTAGGGTGCATGCGGATGTATATTTGAAAATACGCCCTTCAAGTTTGGCCTGACATTTGTATATTTATTTGAAAGTACACCCTTTCAGTCTGGCTCGACTTTTGTATTTTATTTGAAAATACACCCTTTCAGTTTGGCTTGACATTTGTATATTTATTTGGGAAGGCACCCTTTCAGTTTGGCTTGACATTTGTATATTTATTTGGGAAGGCACCCTTTCAGTTTGGCTTGACATTTGTATATTTATTTGGGAAGGCACCCTTTCAGTTTGGCTTGACATTTGTATATTTATTTGAAAATACACCCTTTCAGTTTGGCTTGACATTTGTATATTTATTTGAAAATACACCCTTTCAGTTTGGCTTGAACTGACCTAATGGCCATATGGACCATGCTTACAATCAATCCATTGATTAAATGGTATACCAGCTTTCAGGCTGCTCACCCTCAATCAGGGTATTTCAAATGGCCAAATTGGCCAGCGCTTTAGCGCACTTGAAAACAAAAAACTGCGTTTTGTACAAGGGGGTGGGCAAACAAAAGGGAAGAGACCTCCATACCCCAAAAGTTTCTGAGTGCACCATTTTCCGCAGACCCCCGACCCCCCCCCCCCCACCCCCCACACCATCCCGGCAATCCGGACCCACTGTACAGTCACTATCATTCCCAGCCACCACTTCAGTGTAATGGTGTCGAATTAAGGCTTCATTTAAAAATAACGGGTTTTTCAAGGCCTATATCCTTGAGGTGTCTAGAGACCATTGGGAATGGTTGAAACCTAGAAAGTCAATCAGGCATTAAATAATTCAGCCAAGCACGCGAGCATTCTGATAGTGCCCTAAGTTTCCTGTTCGCACGCTAAGTCAATTATTTTATACCAGCATCTGGTCACCCGTCCGATCAGGTAACAGCCTCGCGCCCCTCCCTCCTCGGTTTGCCCTTGTCTGTGGCGGACACTCCCCACCCATCCGTACCAGGTAACAGGACCATCCAAACCCCCCTAGCACTAGCCGAACCATAACGAAAATAGACGCAACACCGATCGTCTGACAGCCACGCGCAACGGCACAAACCGCAACGAACATAGAGCCCGCTCACTCACCCCGCTCGCTCTAGTACTGTTGTGGGTTTGTACACTGTAATGGACGATGAGGGCGATTGTGTTGTCGGATACAGAAGAACGCAGAGAGAGTTGAGAGAGAGAGAGAGCAGAGATAGAGAGAGAGAGAGCAGACTGGTACCCCCCCCACCACCCGCTCCCCCCCCACCCAAAAAACCCCCACCCCATATGCCCTGGTTCAAAATATGTGTGGGTCTCTCCCCCAATAGCATTTTTGACTGTTACTTAGTATAGAACACCCTAGTTCCACTCACATGGCATTTCTGAGGGCTAGAAAAAAAATGCCCTGGAAAGCAGGGGGGCGCTAAAAAGTTGCTCATGTACCGCACGTTGGAAATGGGGTCTAAAGAGGTCGTAAGCCCCGAAACCATCAAAAAAAGTCGAAAAAGTGCCCGGGAGGAGGTAGATATCGACCCCTCAAAAGGGGGGGGGGGGGGTGAGGGGGGTCCGGGCCGCTTTTTGCAGAAGTCCTCTGGTGAAACTGTTAGATGCCAAAACTCCTCAGAGCACCGTCCTCTGATTACTTAAGTAGACCTACGAAACAAGCTCGACGAGATCTTTCCGAATCCGCGGTTATTTCCGACAAATGTGGAGGCGCGGTCACCTAGATCCAAGTCGAGGCACCTGGTGACCCCTGGCAGAATCCTCGTACATGGTCGAGCCGTGTTTCGGAAATATCTCGCGTAACTTCCTCCCAGACGGAATCCTGACGACTTAAGCCTCCTATGAAAACTGGTTTGACGATGGCAAATTCCGATTCCGAATCGCGCGCTTGTTTTCGAGACGATTAATCTGTCGAGGTGGTGCTCGAGTAGTGACTATGAACCTCCACAGGAATCTAAGTACCACCAGTTATGAAAGATTGGGCCAAACCAGCGAACTCAAGGATTTCTCCCAAACTTTTTTGGGTACATGAGTGTCTTGGGCCCTGAACATAGCTACCAATCACAACCTTCAAATTCTGAACAACCAAAACCTTGTTGGCCTCAGCCAGAATCAAGGGCTAGGAAAGGGTGCTTGGCTCTTGTGCTTGAACCATGTTGTCAAACTTTGATCAAACCCAAATGTAGGGACCGATGCGAATGTGATAGAGCACGTCGAGAGAAATCCTGTAGAACCCTACTTTGAGATCCCCCTAATTATAATTTCTGTAGAGATAATGGCCTTTGGGGGGGTAGGGGGGGGTAGGCAGATTTAACAAAACTTCCTACGTAGGTATAATGAAAAAAACTTCCCTCGCTACCCCCTTGCTGGAAAGTACCTAATTTTTTGAAAACTGTCCGATTTTTTTCCTGACCCCGCCCCCCCACCCCCCCCCCCCCCCCCCCTCCCCCGCGTGCCGCAACCTTCGGTGACCGTTATCTTTTTTTCTACTGGGGCCATCAAGAATTAAACCGAATTCTCATCTCTCTATGATATCTACAAAGTTGGACGGATTGGGGTTAATTTTTTGTTAGAAGTTGCCCCCCCACACCTGGTTTTGTAGTGCAAAAAAAAAGCGCAAAAATTTGCTTGCAGCCGCCCCCAGGGGTTGCAAAAACTGCGCTTAGAGCGGCATAAGAGGTCAAAAAGTCAGCCGCTCAAAAGCGCAAAACCACGCGCTTTGAATTACCTGCCGTCAGTGCGCTGGTTTAACCTGGTGGTGGTGTTGGTGGTAAGTGTTGATGTTGGTGGTGGGTGGTGGTGGTGGTAAGTGTTGATGTTGGTGGTGGGTGGTGGTGGTGGTAAGTGTTGATGTTGGTGGTGGGTGGTGGTGGTGGTGGTAAGTGTTGATGTTGGTGGTGGGTGGTGGTGGTGGTGGTAAGTGTTGATGTTGGTGGTGGGTGGTGGTGTTTTGTTTGCAGTTGTTAGTTGTGTTGGTTGGGTTGTGGTGTTGTTGGGAAGTGGTTTGATGTTGGTTGTGTGTTGTGGTGGTGGTTTTTGTACGATTTTTTTGAATGTTTTTTGTTTGTTTTTTTTTTTTTGTACCGTGTTGTATGTTTTTTGGGGTTGTCTTGTTTTTTTTTTTTTGTCCTTTTTGCTGTTGTTTGTTTGTTTTTTTTTTGTTGTTGGTACTTAATATTTTTCTTTTTTGTTTATTGTGTTTTTTTTTTTGTTTTTCCTTTTTTCCTTTTTTGTTTTTTTTTTTTTTTTTTTTTTGCCTTTTTCTTTTTTTTTTGTTTAGTTTTTTTTGTGTTTTGTTTCCTTTTTTCTTTCTTTATTTTGTTTTTTTGGTTGGTTGTTCCTTGTTTTCTTTTTTTAGTTTTTTTTTCTTTTTTTTTTTCAGTTTTTCTTTTTTTATTTTTTTTCTTTTTACCAGACACTTTTTTTTTACATTTTTTCTGTTATTTTTTTTTTTTTGTTTTTCCTCCCTTTTGTCCTTCTTTTTATTTTCCTTTCTTTTTTTTTTCTTTACTGTGTTTTGGGGTTAGCGATTTGGGTTTTTGTCTTTGGGTCTACCAGCTATTATTAGGCTGCCCTGTAGTAGACGTCCATGAGGTTCATCTTGGTAGAGACAAGACCTGTAGTGGCATTGGATGGTGGCTTAGTTGTAAATGGGTGTGTCAGGCTTAGGCATGTTAGAGAGAGAGACTGGGTGTGTGGGTGAGTGTAGTTCATCCAGCTACCAGCTGCTCACCGTCAGGGTTTAGGGCTAGCAGTGCACCTCACCTCCTGGCCCTCTCATACTCGAATCACAACGATACATAAATAAGCGGCGTAACCCAGTTGACTTTAGTTAGTTAGTTAGTTAGTTAGTTATTCATTTATTTATTTATTTATGTGTATGCATGTATGTATGTATGTATGTGTGGTTTACCTCTTTTACACTAATGCATTGCACTCACATGTTGCACTTTTGTACTGCCATGCTGCACTATTGTACTGGCATGTTGCACTACTGTACTGCCATGTTGCACTATTGCACTCACATGTTGCACTATTGTACTGCTATGTTGCACAGGCACACATACTGTGTGGTTGATTTATTTTTTACTGATGCATTGTACTGCCATGTTGTACAGGTACACGTATGGCGTGGTCTACCTCTTTTGTACTGCCTTTGGAGAGAGCATAGGCTTCAGAGCGGCCTTTGTTTTCACATTGCTATTTGGAGGTAAATGGCTGTCACTGTTGTGTGTGTGTGAGAGAGAGAGAGAGAGAGTGGGGGTGGGGGGGGTGGGTGGGGTGGGGGGGGGGGGGGAGGGGGCATACTAGGGGGGGGGCGTTTTGTTTCACTCTTTTCCATATTGCTATTTGGTGGTAAATTGCTTCACACTGTGTGTGTGTTGTGAGAGGGGGGGAGTGGGGGGGAATATACGGGGGGACATGTGTGTGTGTGTTATGGTTGTGTGTGTGTGTGGTTTTTTTTCGACATTGTATATTTTGCGGTAACTGGTTTGTCAACTGTGTTTGTTTGTGAGGGGGGGAGTGTGGCGAATACTAAGGGGGGACGTGTGTGTGTGATGGGGATGTGTGTGTGTTTTTCACATTGCTTTTTGGAGGTAAATGGCTGTCACTGTGTTTGGTGTGTGTGTGTGATGGGGGGAGTGGGGGGGCGAATACTAAGGGGGTGACGTGTTGTGTGTTGGATGGGGAGTGTTTGTGTGTGTGTGTGAGGGGGTGGGAGTGGGGGGGGATACTAAGGGAGGGACATGTTGTGTTTTCACATTTCTATTTGGTAGGTAAATGGCTGGCACTGGTGTGTGTGTGTTTGGGTGTGAGGGGGGGGTGTGTGGGTGGGTTGGGTGTGGTGGGGTGGTGGCATACTAAGAACAGTGTTGTTGTGCTTGTTGGTTTATTTGTTTCCCTCTTATAAGTGATGTGACTATAAACGGGATTCAGAGGGTAGAGGAGGAGGTGGTGATGGTGTCGGTGGTGGTAATGGTGGTGGTGGTAATGGTGACGGTGGTGGTGATGGTGGTGGTGGTAGTAGCAGCAGTGGTAATGGTGGTGGTAATGGTAATGGTGTCGGTGGTGGTAATGGTGGTAATGGTGGTGGTGATAATGGTGGTGATGGTCGTAATGGTGGTGGCAATGGTAATGGTGTCGGTGGTGGTAATGGTGGTGGTGGTGGTAATAATGTCGGTGGTGGTAATGGTGGTGGTGATGGTGGTAATGGTGGTGGTAATGGTAATGGTGTCGGTGGTGGTAATGGTGGTGGTGGTGGTAATGGTGTCGGTGGTGGTAATGGTAATGGTGTCGGTGGTGGTAATGGTAATGGTGTCGGTGGTGGTAATGGTGGTGGTGATGGTGGTAGTGATGATAAAGCATGCTGCCCGCTGCTTAAGTTAAGCTGTGAAAACAAGTCCTAGCATCGCAAGTGACGTGATAAAATGGTGGAGAGTATTGGCATCGGAATCTAGCGGACCGAAGCCAGTTAGTTAGGAGACCGTTGGCTGACGTGTCAGGCTTCGTCTCGGTTGTCGGTCAGTCAAACGGACAACAGGGTGACCCTGGGGGCTCCCGCCCCCCAGAAGGGGGGGCTCCGCCAAAAACAAGACCTTGACCAATGTGAGTTGTGGTTGTGGTGGTGATGATAGATCATGCTATCCGCTCGGTAAATCAAGCTGTGAAAAAAATAAGCCCTAAAACACTAGAACACTAAAACACTAGACCGTACACCCTAATCTGTAATCCCCACCAGCACCTCAGATCCACTCTGTCTGTTGTTAGGTTGCTCTTGCACTGCTTGCTCACTGTTCAACCCTTGGAATGAACCCTAAACCCTAACCCTAAACCCTAAACCCTAAATCCTAAACCCATGCAACAAACAGGTGCTGTCAATGGTGTGGATCCATATCCTGCCTTCATCAAGGCAAACCACAACTACTTGATGCTAGGTTGCTCTTGCAATGCTTGCTCACTGTGCTCACTGTGCTCATTGTTCAAACCTTGGACTGAACCCTAAACCCTGAACCCTAAACCCATGCAACATACAGGTGCTATCAATGGTGTGGACCCGTATCCTGCCTTCATCAAGGCAAACCACAACTACTTGATGCAGTGGTTGGCAGCTATCAGTTATTCCAGGTCGGTGTTGGTGCACTTTGGGGTATCTGTCAATGTACCAGTATTAGTGAAGTAGCGGTATTAGTGATGTACCTGTATGTAGCGGTATTAGTAATGTACCGGTATTAGTAACGTTAATGCCTGGTGGGTGCACTTGGGGGTATCTGTTGATGTACCTGTATTAGTAATGTGCCGGTATTAGTACCGTTTAATAAATTATGCCTGGTGGGTGCACGTTTGGGGGTAGGTTCGTGTTGATGTACCTGTATTAGTATTGTACCGGTTATGTAAAGTAACGTCAAATAGCCTTGGTGGGTGCACTTTCGGTATCTGTTGATGTAGCTGCTTTGTATTAGTATGTAATGTACTCGGTATTAGTAACGTCAATGCCTGGTGAGTGCACTTTGGGGTATCTGTTGATGTAGCTGTATTAGTAATGTACCGGTATTAGTAACGTCAATGCCTGGTGGGTGCACTTTGGGGTATCTGTTGATGTAGCTGTATTAGTAATGTACCAGTATTAGTAACGTCAATGCCTGGTGGGTGCACTTTGGGGTATCTGTTGATGTAGCGGTATTAGTAATGTACCGGTATTAGTAACGTTAATGCCTGGTGGGTGCACTTTGGGGTATCTGTTGATGTAGTGGTATTAGTAATGTACCGGTATTAGTAACGTTAATGTCTGTAGGGTGCACTTTGGGGTATCTGTTGATGTAGTGGTATTAGTATGTACCGGTATTAGTAACGTTAATGCCTGGTGGGGGGTGCACTTTGGGTATCGTTTACGTCGCATAATAGTGGTGGCACTGTACATTACATGTTTTAATGTTTAAACTACATGAAATTGCGTGCGCGTCAACATCAGTGTGCGCTACTATGCTAGTGTGGGTCCAAGGGTTGCACTTCTGCATAGGATGAAAAAGTAACGTTAATGCCTGGTGGGGTGTTGTTTAAGGGAGCCCAGTCTTACGGCGGTAGAGAACAGGCTGCTACTTTACCTGGACAAAGCTACCATGGTGGTTGACAAGCGACCACGACCACTAAAGCGCACCCGTATTGATTCAAACCCAGCACCTTCATCGCTTCAACGAGTTCAAAATCGTTGACGACCATTCCATTCAATTCGTCGAAACTGTATAACTCTTGGGGTTTACGTATACTGCAAGAAGCTCTAAAGCCTGCACAAAGAATATACTGCCTTCTGTACGGCAAAGCATTCTATCTTGCCACACGTCGCATGAAGGAGTCCCTACCCCGCCTGTCGGGGTGGACACTTATATGTCTTCCATGGTCACTTTCCCCAGCTGCGGCGTTTCAGAAGGGTCCCCTTCACACCATGCCTCTCGTGGCGTTATCTTTTTTTGTTTATTTGCCCATTTACCTTTTATCTACATGCAGTACGTACATGATCCGTACATCAAGTGCGTACATGATCAGTATATCGAGCGCGTACATGATCCATCCATCGAGCGTGTATATAATCCGTACATTGAGCGTACATGATCCGTACATCAAGCGCGCACATGATACGTACATCGAGTGCGTACATGATCCGTACATCAAGCGCGTACATGATCTGTACATTGAGCGTACATGATCCGTACATCAAGTGTGTATATGATCTGCACTCCAGTAATCCCGCTAGAGGATTGTGGATAATTCGTCCATGTCAGTCCAGAGTGCCTAGATTCATCCCTGAGAATGTGCGCCCCCATGTTACTTCCATATTCCCCCTTGACATCGTCAAGCCGCGGTCAACTTCTTGGAGTTCGATAGGGGTATCCAGGATATGTAACCTCATCAGCAGCATCAGCGGCCAGCAAGCCACTCCCACATCTATCAATCCACACCATTACCCACTAACCAATTCCCTCCCCCCCACCCACACACCCCGCGGGCTACAAAAGAGAAGAAGGAAAAAGAGAGAAAAATGAAGAACCACAAAACCCCCCAACAAAAACCACCACAACCAAACACCTCGCCACCACCCTCACCAACAACCCACCCACACACCACAACCACACACCCCCCAAACACCCACAACGACCCACCCCGCTCCACCCAGACAGTCCCACACCACACAAACCGCGCCCCTAAACCCGCCGACCGCACGGCGGCCGCACAACCCCCCACCTCCACCAAACCAAAGGGAACGAAACGAAACAAGAAGAAACGACTGAAAGAGGGGGGACGTCTAGGGATAAAAGAACCTAAACAGTAATACAAAGTATCAACCCACCCAACCTACACCACCAACAACAACAACAAAAAACCCAAACGAGAAAGAACCATACTGAATTATCAAGATAATATGGAGAAAGGAAAAACAGAAAACGAAGAAACAAGTAACAACAATATAAGAAGGAACCAAAAAAAGAGACAAAGAAACAGTAGTAAACAAGGGATAAAGCCGGGAGAAAGGCAATCACAGAAGAAGAAAAACAATAGCAAAAAAGAATAGGACAGCAAAACAAAAAACAAGGAAATCACAAGAAAGCAAAAAAAACAGAGAAAACAGTTAAAAAAGGAAGAGAACACAAGCATATGAGAAAAAAGAGGAAGAAACAGCGGAGGAGAAAAGAAAAGAAAAGCAGACCAGAAAAAATAAGGGAAAAAAAAAATAAGGAGAGAAAAAACCAAAAGAGACATAACGCACGAGATACGAAAAACAAGAAACATGAAAACGCAAAAAGGAAGAGCTAATAAAAGACGGAAGGCAGGAACGAGAAAAAAAAAATAATACCGGCAAGACAACAAGCGGAGAAAAGAAAATCAGGAAGGAGGATCGAAGAGGAAGAGAAAGCAAAGAACCCGAAAAAGGGTGAAGTAAGAAGATACGGAAGGAAAAGAAAAGAAGCAAACCCATAGGCGAAAAAGAAAGAGTGTAATAAGAAAAGAGAAATAAGAGAAAAGAGGCAGGGCCACGGGAAAAAGTAAAAAGACAAGAAGGGGGCAAAACAACAAAAAGAAAAAACGAACGAAAAAGGAAAACAGGAAAAACAGTAGTGTAGAGACAAAAGTGAAAAAAACAAGCAAAAGACAGAAAAAAGATAGCGAAGAAAAAAAAACCAAAAGAGGGGGGGGGCATACAGGGAGGAGGGAGACACACAAAAAAGGGAACAAAGAAACAAAAAAAAAGAAAAGACAAAAAAAAAAAGAGGGGCAAGGGAAAATAAGAAAAGAAAAAAAAAACAAAAAAAAAGAAAAGAGAGGGAAGGGAAAAGAAAGTGGAAAAAGGGAGAGGGAGAAAAGAGAAAAAGGGAAAAAAAAAAAAAAAAAAAAAAAGGAGGAAAGGGAAAAAGGGAAAGGAAGGGGAGCGCAACAAAAAGAAAAGGGAGGGACGAGAGATATGAAAGAATAGGGAGGAGGAGAAGTAGACAGAGCGGGGTTGAAAGTAAAGGGCCGAGTAGAGAACAGGGCAAGAGAAAAGAGGACGCACATGAGTGAGAAAGAGAAAACCAGCAACAAGACGAAAATCGGGGAGATCGGACATCGGAGTACTGAGAGAAAAAAGAATCAAGAAGAGAAAAAGCACACAAAAAAACTGAAAAAGCAAGGGGAAGAAAAAAGGAAGAAGAGAAGGTAGGCTGAAAGGAAAGAAGTGGAGTAAACACAGGACAAAGGTAGAGGACAGAGAAAAATAAGAGAGAAGAAGAGAGGGGAAAACGAGAAGGAAATCGCAAGAACGGGCAAAAGGAAAGAGCAAAGGCAAAGAGGGCGAGGGGAAATGGGAGAAAGCGGAAAGACAGAAAGAAAAAGAAGAAAAGGAAAATAATATTGGGAACAATAGTGGCAAAAATAGTGCCAGATAAGGAAGAGGGGAATATCAGGGTGCGAAGAAAAATTAAAGTGACACGAATAAAACAAGAGATAACGAAGACGACAAAGGAAAAGAAGCAAAAGCAAAAAAAGATAATGGAAAAAGATAAGGAGAGGCAATAACTGGAAGAAAAGCAAACGGAGAAGAAGAAAACGACGAATAAAGAAATAAGCTGAGGAACAATGAAAGTAGACAAAATAAAGCGACCAAATACGAACGCGGAGAAAGACCCGAAGAATGAGGCCATCACGCGAGGAGCAAAAAGGAGAGACCTAAACGATCACCCACAAAAAGACACAAACAAGCAACAACACAGAGAGAAATACGGGCAGAAAGAGAACAAAGGAGTGAAATGAAAAGCCGAAAACCCTACCCTCCTCTCATTGGACCTCAGGGCATAAATCCAACCGAGTCATTATAAGACCGACCGGATCCAAATGTTAAATCCCCTTAGCCCCCGCCCACCCACACAAAAGACAATAATCCCCCAATTTGTGTGGAGTCCAATGTGCCGCTATCATACCCTGAGGACATCTTACACTCCCAATGTACCCTTGTAATCCCATGAAGTGGGATATGGACCAGTGGCTGGGTCCCCTCAACCACCAATCCCACTCCCATGTACCGGGGTTGTAACATCCCTTGTGAAGTGGGACATGACAGTGGCTGGTTCCCATCACCACCATCACCCACCCCCATGTACCGATTAGTAATCCACCCAGGTGGTCAGTGGCGGCATTGTTTCCTATCGGCTTCGGCCGGCATCCAATGTTGACCAGCGCCAACTTCGCTGCTACCGAGGAGAAAGGGAAATTGAAAGCCATATCAGGTGAGCTACTTGAACTTGAACTTGAACTTGAGATTGAACTTGAACTTGAACATGTGCTTGAACTTGAGCTTGAACTGAAGCTTGAACATGAACTTGAGCTTGAACTTGAACTTGAGCTCGAACATGAACTTGAACTTGAGCTTGAACATGAACTTGAACATGAACTTGAGCTTGACCATGAACTTGAACTTGAGCTTGAACATGAACTTGAACTAAAACTTGAGCTTGAACTTGAACTTGTACTTGAACTTGACCTTGAACATGAACTTGAGCTTGAACTTGAACTTGAACTTGAACTTGAGCTTGAACATGAACTTAAACTTGAGCTTGAACTTGAACTTGTACTTGAACTTGACCTTGAACATGAACTTGAGCTTGAACTTGAGCTTGAACTTGAACTTGTATTTGAGCTTGAACTTGAACTTGAACTTGAACTTGAGCTAGAACTTGAGCTGGAAATTGAACTTGAATTTGAGCTTGAACTTGAACTTAGCTTGAGCTGGACTTGATCACTGGACTGGAAGCTTAGAACATGAACTTGAACTTGAACTTCAGCTTGAACTTGAACTTGAACTTGAGCTTGAACTTGAGCTTGAACTTGAGCTTGAACTTGAACTAGAGCTTGAGCTTGAACTTGAGCTTGAACTTGAGCTTGAACTTGAGCTTGAGCTTGAACATGAACTTGAGCTTGAACTTGAGCTTGAACTTGAGCTTGAACTTAAGCTTGAACTTGAGCTTGAACTTGAGCTTGAACTTGGACTTGGTATCATGGTTACATGGTTACATGGCTCCAGCCAGAAATTCGGCTGCTCGCTGTCTTCGGCTGTGAAATAACAAATTACCAGGGAAAATATAAACGTGAACAAATTGTTTCTTTCTTTTCAAAATTCCTTTAGGCTTCGCTTTTTGATGATGATGATGATGAGTTATGAATGATTACATTACATTACATTACATTACTTACATGTTCAAAGTCTACTTGACAACCAAACAAAGCGAGGGTGTATGAGACTCTGTGCTTAACAAAAAGAAAAAGCACCCACAAAGCAAAAAACCACCATTACATAAGGGGTGTTTCGGGACAACAAAAACCCAAACATAAACTCCCACCACCGTTTTGGTGGCGTAGGTATTAAACCCCTTAGAGGGCAGGGGTCAGCCAGATCTCAACCACTTACAGGGCGAGGTAAAAGCTAACAATGAGAAGTCCTCAAGAAGACAAAAAGGGATAATAAATTACGATGTGGCAACTAGTCAGGAGTGGAAAAAGAGATCCAGGCTTCCTGTTCCTTGCTCTTCTACAAGATATAAAGATACACTCATCGGCTAGGTGCTCCAAAAAGACTATAGAGTGCCATTTCCATTCATAATGATGAATGATGATGATGATTAATGATGATGATGATGACTGGGGGGTTCATTTTTCACATGGTTAAAACCATTGGACTCCAAAATGTGCACCCCGCGACTTGAGGAGGCAAGGTTAAACTTACGGGAGGGACTCACTAAACACTTTGTGCCAAGCTGTGTAATGGGATTTCCCCCAATTGAGTGACTGAGTAATGTAAACTAACACCGAGTCGTGATCCAAGCATCTCAAAAGGCCCAACGTAAAGAAAGCCATGTGGAAGCCAAGTAGGAAGCCATATGGAGAAAGCCATACGGAGAAGCCAGATAGGAAAGCCAAATCTTATATTACCATCACGCCACTAGATAACCTCCTTACTCAGTATTACCTCACGTGTACTCTCATTATTAACCTCACACCGATAGTAACCGGGGGTGGGGGCGGAGCAAATACAAAGGAGGGGAAGACACACACAACAAGGTCGCGTAACACATTAGTACCGCATCCACTTGTACATCAACATGACTCGTTATACACAATCACGTGTAACCCCACCGGTGCTCCTGCCTGTGCCTGTTTCAGACCTGGGTTACATAGCGGACTTGACCGCTCGCGCGGATACACTCTTACTCACAACCAGTCTCAGGACAGCCCTGGATGCTGATCTGGCAGTGAAGATGACTTTGGCACCGAATGATCAGGCTGGGGGATGGCATCAGCGTGCAGAGCCAGTTTTTGCCCTCCAGCTGATGAAGATGTGTGGATGTATACAACTGAGCCCTCAGGGATTGCGCCGCATTATGCCACCCTGCGCGACCCAAAGCAGACCAACCCAACCCACCCAACCCAACCCAAACAACCAACCCAACTCATACCCAACTCAAACCCACTCATCCCACACCAACCCAACCCAAGGAATTGGACACACAGGCTAATATGTTTAAATAATATTGTGAATACACAACAAACAATTAGTGAATGTTTAACATAAATTAGCACGGAACGAGCCATCTCACCAATAATTTTGGAAAATATATTTGAAAAAACTATATTAATAAGTTGGCACTATAATATAGTAAGTCTAAATATAGTTTTTGGTCAACACCAATACATTAATTTGCCGTTCCCTACACTTGATAGCGCGCATCTGCCACCGGGGGAGCTGAGCTCTCCAGTCCTTTGTTACCGACACACTTATGTGATGGGCCTGGTGCTTCGCGTCTAGGGACTTGTAAACACTGCTCAGCTACAAAGCATCGAGGAAACTGAGGGAAGCAGAAGACAGGGGTAGCTGATTTAAGGCTACTCTTGGCTTGTATCTCAGCTACAAGGCAGCCAAAGGAAGCTGAGAAAAAGCAACCGAAAGAGGAAAAAAGGATAGCGTTTAGCTATTGGCTTTCTCTCGGCTACAGGTTTAATGCCTAAGTGGCTGACTCAACGAGTGCTGCACATTTCTCCAAGCTACTGGCGCCCCATACAGCTTATTTACATCGGTACTACGTACCAAAGATTCTACATGGAAGCTCCCTGGCATGTCCTATTCAGCTTAACCAAAGCGCTACCAATACAGTACGCCAAACCTTGAAGCTGACGTATCAGACTTTCCTCCAGCAAACTTGCTGAAAACTTTGGGTGTAACCCGTGGCATGACCAGGGAGCTTACCTAGAAGCAGGAGTGAAAGCTGGAAGAAATGCTAGCCCTGGGTAGCGTCTAGGCCAGGGGGTTAACTACACACAGACACGAGCGGAAAACTAGGCGCGATTTCGCGGCACAACTATTGAGCACAGCGAGGTCGATTTCGGCCGCAGTTTTTCAACCTCCCTGTGGCGCAGCACGCAGTTCTGCGCTTATTGCACACTGTCAAAGGGGGGGCAGCTTGGACGGCAATTTGACAAAATACAGTACCCTGGTCATGCTGGTATAACAAAAGCCAACAAAGGATAAGCGCGTAACATACACAAATATAGAATTGCTGTCAAGGTGGCATTGGGATTGCGGAGGTGCTTTGTTGGTAGTGAGGTAACTGGTGGGTCAGATTTTTGATTTGACATTTGTGGGGTTATTGGTTGATATTGGGGGTGGAAAATGTGAGCTGACATGGTGGTGTGTGAAATGGTGAAAAAGGGTGGTTGGTGGGGTTGTAAGTAGTCGGCATAACGGGATATAGTGCCGAAACGTGCTTGTGGTGTTGTCGAGGTGTTGGCAATGGGTTTGTGGAGGTGCTAGTGGGTGGGTTGAGGTGTCAGTAAGGTTTGTTATTGAGAGTGCCGAGGGGTGCTGAAGTGCTGTGGTGTTTAATGTGTGTGGTCAGACACCACTAGTGGTGTTTGTTGAGAAGGTGGCTAGAGGGGTAGCTGAATGCCTGTGGTTGTATGTCACAGATGCTAGTGGGGTTTGGTGAGTAGCTTTTGAGGAGTGTGGAGGTTGTTTTGTGTGCTTGTTGGTTTTCGGAGTAGCACGTGGGCGTTTTTGGGGGCCCTGAAGGCACAAATCTAGTTCATCATGGGTTCTCCCGTAGGCAATATTTTTACAAACCGGGAGCATTACGGCGCTTCAGGTACTAGCAGGTGTTTTAGTTGTATACTCTGAACATTGTGACCATCATAGTAATAACTGCGCTCCAATTAATTCATTGTCGTGCGATGCGCGTTTCATTCATTATGTGTACTCTGTCACTCTATTGTAAAACAAATATAATGCTGCCAATTGATACCTTTTGCGCTAGTTACAGCATTGTCGGCGCACAGCCACCAGCCACCAACTCACATGATACATGAAATAGGCCAAGGCACCAACCGCCACCAAACACCCCACAATACGTGGCGTAAACAAACGCACACCACCATTAACCAAACACACAGATACACTGGACAACCACTTCGCCTTGAAAGGACAGACCGTTGCCAAGGGGCATTTCACACCTAGGCTTAGTAGTACATAGGGATTCAGAGGGTGAACTGTGTAGTACATGAGGGTTTTATTACTAATGTTGACAGCACTACATCCGAGTGCGATATCGTGTATCGGTACGATCATGTGAACTGCCATCGTTAATGCTATGTTTGAGGGGTACAACAGTTTATCGTACGAGAGCGAGAGGTATGATGGGTGGTGTGTGTGAGAACAGAGAGAGAAGAGAGAGAAGGAAGGAGAGAGAGCGACGATAGAGAAGAGAGAGAAGAGAGAGATAGAGAAGAGAGAGAGAGAGAGAGAAAAGAGATAAGAGAGAGCATAGCAGAGAGAGAAAGGAGAGAGAGAGAGAGAAAGAGAGACAAGAAGAGAGAGAGAGGGTTCGTACAAAAACTCAGGCAAATCATTGGCAGAGGCAGGACGCATTCAACAGCTTGCCTACCATCCATTTGTATAACAGGAAGCATGAGGGTTTTTGATTTTATATCATGGGTCGTGATCGAAATGCAAGTTTGGAGGTCATGGGGGGAGAGTTCGATGCTACCGGGGGTCACATAACGAGAATGATATGAAAAAGGGCTAAGGAGGCTTGCCCTCCTGTCCTGGTCCCCTCGATTTGAGCATGTGGGCTCCTGTCCGGTAATGGTACGATTGCATTGGTGTGTTCTAATTCATCAGTGCCTTCTCATATATAAGCTTTTTTAAAAACACGGTTACGTCCGGTTGGGCATAGTCTCCGTGACTTCGCAGTGCCTGTCCTTAACTTCACTTCCATGAGAGTGGCACAGTAGCTCGGATGTAACATTTCAAATTCAATTTCACGGTTGGGCAAGTCTCTTATTAAGCGTATTTGGCCGGACCTGGACTGTAACATAACGGGTACATACATGTAGGCGTATCGCCTCTTCAATCATCACATATTGACTATATATCGGGTTATGTCAAACGATAATGAGCCCGGCATATTGATCGTGGGGGTATTTTGTACATTCCCGAATGTTGGTTTCTCTGGCTTGAATCATTATTTATCGACGTTGTAACGCGGTTACCCGTAATATCCCCTCCCCTTTGTCTCATACTGATTTTCAAAGAGAAGTGGTACATAATATCGTAGTCGTCCGATAAATCCGGAAAGATCGTCCGCTAGGTTGCCGACCGGGTAAAAGTCATAAAACCAGGTACGTCCTGTAATAAGAGGGCCAGGCCTTCTTATATGCACGTGGGCACGGGAGTAAGTGGAATTGGAAGACGGTTAACAGCTAGGGCGTACCGGGCCTAGCCCGAAGGTACACTTGTAAGAAAAAAGATAACGCCTGGAGGGGCGTGGTGTTAAGGGGACCCTGCCGGGGGTAAACTGCATGTACGGTTATAAATTGTGGGATAGTCCAGCCAAGTACTAACCTATATATACGTTTCCATCGATTGGTCGTATTCCCTACCACCATACCCGTACTATACATATCTGACGGTCGCAGGGCGCTTCAAAACAACTGCCCTAGTGGTTGTAATTGTCTACTTATAGTGTAGGTCATGTTATGTGATGCAGTCCAGGGGTTAGTCAATAAAGGCTGAAATATCGAGACTTGCCCAACCGTATAGGAAGGACTAGATAGAAACAAGACAAACTGATAGAACTGACCGCCAAACAATACATTTGAAAAAAACCGACGGTGAGGGCCCGAGTGCTTGCTAACACGTGAATATTTCATTCTACAATAAACTAATAAGATTATAAACAAACACAGATAGAACAATAACTGAATTAAATAACACAACGGATCACTACTGGAGTTATAACAAACGGACACATACGGAAGTTAGCCAAACGGATAACATTACGGAATTTACGGCTCAGACATCGGTTCAGGACTTTGTAATAAAGTAGGACCCTTGCAACGTGAGTGTTTATTTGGGTGGCGAACCGCAAATCTGATTGCTCAAATTCTGATCCTTCAACAATTATCTCTCTAGACACCTAAGCAATAAAAAATTCGAAAATAGCTATGTGCGCATTCAAAATGTATAAAAGCTCTAAAATGTCCATAGAAGCTGGGTGTATGACAGAGAAACCAAAGCATATCTTGCTTCGCGCCAAGATACATTCCCAATAATAAAAACTCATTGCCTTCAAATATAAGCCAATGTAACGGTGACCTACTAAACTCCGGCTTACGCTGTGGTGTACCAAGTAATTTTTTCACGTCTGTGAGTGACTGCATTACAAACGGATGTACAAATATTTTAATTCAATAAGCATGTATAGCAAAACTAAGACTTAAGGGTTATGGGGGTTATTCTAAGGCAGCCACTGTGTGGCCCTCATGGAGTTTTGTCCACTGTGACCTCCTTACATAAGGTGGGGTGGGGGGTGGGTGGGGGTGTGGTGGGGGGGGGAGAATACATTATAATGTTTATGTGGGGTGAGGGTAGGGTAGGGTGGGTTTGTATTGTTAGGTGAGAGGGTTGGTCTGGGGTGGCAGGTCACCTTGGTGTCCATTAATCCCTACACTCAGTTTAGTTGTAGGTTGAATGGAGAATGGGGGGAACGGTATTGGTGGTGGGGTGAGGGGGGGATCGGTTAGGGGGGTGGGAGGGTGGTGGTAGTGAGTAAACCATATATCCATTGACCAAATTGGTACCTGTGTGTGTGCGCTTTCAAGCATACTTGACAAAAATAAAACTGCGCTTAGCAGTGCAAAAAGCGGCAAAAAACATAGCTTGCATGCGCCCACCAAGGAAGGTTGGCAAAAAAACGCAAGCGAAAAAACCCAGCAGAAGGAGCTCAAAAAAGGCAGCGGCGCCAGCCGCACTCTTCGAAGGTAACCAAAAGAGAAAAAACTGGTTGGGAAAACCACCAGTGCCACGTCATGAAAAAGACAACCCGCAAACCACTGGAGTGGTCAAAAACGATGTCATTGATGGTGACCCGCAAAACAAGGGAGTGGCTAAAATCAATGTCATTGATGTCTAACCAAGTGTTCGTATAAAGAAACTAAATAATAAATGGAACTGCAACAAACCTACAGTTGTTGGGGAAATAGCTAGGGTTCAAGAAAATGTACCCTTTAAAAAAAGAACAGGTCGTGAAGCCACTCAACAACATTGGAGACACTGGCAACAGTGTGGTGGCTAGATGGTGCAGTCAGTTTAGTAATCAGGAGGAACCCCAGCTCACGTCCTAATATACGTAACCAAGTGGTACAAGCCTGTGTCCTGAAGGCAAACCGACCAACAATAACCTACCTGTAGCCTGTGTCCTGAGATAGCAACCGGACCACACATGGAGCTGCGTCCTGCAACGCACGAACCCTCCCAACACGTGCAAATCTCAAATAACCCTACAGACACCTCCCACACCTCTCAGAACGCACGGACCCAGTATGACCAAAGAAAACCCCTGGTGCAGGTGTGATTGGTAGTGGATTCGGACATCTCCTGCATCAGGCAATAACGCCCCGGTGTGCAACGGAATACTCCCTATCCTTTATGTAGGAGTTACCTAAACCACCGATCACACAAACAAAAATCCTTGTGTCTAGGCTACCGCCGATAGACCCACCCTTTATGAGAGAAGTCCTTCTGGTAAATAAGACAATGGGCAATGCTGGGTGGGTGAACTGGCCGCAACCAAGTACATGGGATTCGCCCACTGGGAAGCCTCAGACAAGAGTACATGGGATACACTCACAGGAATGCACTTATAGGAATGCACTCATAGGAATGCACTCATAGGAATGCACACATGGGAATGCACTCAGTACGGAGTACCAATGGAATGATCAGCCCCAACCTGCAAAAAGAAATGATATCAAAATCAAACTCTCGTGTGGTGAGAACACATCCCATGCCCTTAGAGTAGAACCCGCTTGACTGACATCGCATTGGGCCTGCACATAGAAGAGGGGGAAGGGTTTAGGGTTTAGGGTTTAGTCATATATTTGTATTTGTATCTGTCTATCTGTGTCTGTTTTTATGTGTATGTTATGTCTGTGTCTGTCTGTGTCTGTCTGTGGGTAACTCGATTGTATGTGTAGTAAGTGCATGTTCCGTCCGTGTTGTACTGTTTATGGTGTATGTGCATGTAATTGTCCGTGTGTCTGTTTAAGTGTACGTGGGTAACCCGTCTGTCTGTGTGTCGTTTCGTGTCAATAGTGTAAGAAGTGTCTATCTTTGTCTCTGCTCATGTTTAAGTGTCTGTCTTTGTCTCTGTTGGATATGTGTCCTGTCTGGCGTCTATTATCTTATATATGATGTGCATAAAGTGTCTGTCTGGGTCTCGTGTCTAATGTGTGGGTACTGTCCTGAGATCTGTGTCTATGTTTATATGTCGTCTGTGTCTATGTGTATGTGATAGGGAAGGTGTCCTTCCGTTCCTCTGATCTGTGTATGTGTCTGTGCACGGCAGTGCCTGGTGTGTCCTCTGTGATTATAAATAGTGTACCTGTGTCCTGTGTCTGTTGTCTGTGGTCAGGTATGGTGTGAATGGTTAGCAGCCTGTTTCTTTACTCTGTCATAGTGAGCATAGGCCTGTCTGTGTACTCTGTTATGTGTTAAGAATGTAAGTGATGTTGTCTGTCCAAATAGGGTGGGATATGTGTTTGGTGCTGTAGTCTCGTGTGCTCTGTCGTAACGTGGTACAACGTGTAATTTGCCTGTGTCCTGTTTAATGGTTATAGGTGGTATGTGGTGGTGTCTGTTTATATGGTGTCCCGTCTTTAGGATCCGGTCTGGAATAGGTTATGTGTCTGTGTCAGTCTAAATCACCAGTGTTTCTGTCTCTGTGTCTTAGTGTATCAAAAAAAGTGTTATAATGTAGAAATTAGTCGTAGTCGGTGAACAGGAAAGCAGGACTAGGGGAGAAAGAAACAGAGTGCACCAACAAAGCAAAACCTTAAAGCGTGGCGAGCGGATGGGCAGCATGCTATCACCCCTTAATAATCGCTCACAGGAAATGTCCTCCACTCACAATCCTAGTAATATGTAATTTGCAGCAGGGCTACATCATAGGAGACCACCCTTTCAGACAAAAATGCCGTCGTAGAAAAGCAACAGCCCAGTTTTTGCAAGTACAGATTGGGGGGGCAGATGTCTGGAAATAACCGTAGTGAAATTTGTACCAGGACTTGGGCAGGCATAACTAATAACAATGCAACAATTGGTAGCGATGGCACAAAAATCCAAATAAAACATAATTGGACAAGACGTGGCAATATTAAAACTTATTTTTGTATTAGAATTAAGCTTAAGCTATTCTCATAAGCTGGGGTTTTCCGTCCTACAACTCTTTCTTATCCTACCTTTTGTTATTACCAAAAAAGAAAAAGAAACAAAAATCGGACGGGCGACACGGTCGAGGAACTCGCCAGAGCCCCTCAATTTCTTTTTCCAATTTTTAGTAATTAGACTCTTCTAAAAGACAAGCTTTGGGTTCACGTCCTTTCAGTTTTCTTTGTGAGACGGGGGGCAGTAAGTGGGGACCGAAGCCCCCTTTTGGGGCGTTATCTTTTTATCAATAATTCTTTCTTTCGCACGATGCTCAAGAAATAAAAGTACCATCCCCCATTGAACTACATCAAGCCGCGGGCCGGAATGGAGTCCGCACAGGGCCCAGGAAAAATAGATGATCATACAAAATGCACGAATCATCAGTGCGAACCTCATCCGTTTCATACGCCCCGTTAGGACAGGAGCTTCATGTGTAAGGTTGCAATATAGCAGTATCGCATACAGGTGATATCAATTGTCATCAATATGGAATATCATATGATAGCCGGCGGTCTGACTAGGAAGTGAGTAAGAACTTAAGTGGCCTAGGCCATCAATAATCAGTATGTATTTAAATCCTATGATTTGTTGTCTTGATATCATATGATATCAGACAATCGGGTACTTGTGATTCACATCATATGATTTGCCGTTCCCTATGTTATGAAAAAATGCGGGGCATTTAGAATGGAAAAAAAAAGCTCGCAACAGCATAAAAAGGCATCATCCATTGCTGCGTACAGAAAAATTTTTAGGTTGACCTGGGTGGCATTGTTGCCATCAGTTCGAGTCCATGAAGCTCCCAAGGGCCGAAGAAAAAATGCAGTCAGTATCGCAAGTCCACTCTGGTCAGCGAGTCCCCGAGACTAGGACTGTGCCAGAACGCAGACAGCTGCTAATGTTCCATGAAGTCTACCACGACTTTGCCAAGCTTACACTTCAAAGAAGTCTGAAGGCCATGGGCGAGGGCTTTGAATGTCTTCAGGAGGAAGGGGAAAAGGAAAAGAAAGAAAAGAAAGGGGGGAAATACTAGTAAGTAGGACCCTGGAGGTGGGGACTTATCTTTTAGTTTCCTCCCCTGCCTCCCTTCAGACTCTAATCCATAGTACACCTTCACAAGGTACCGTATTTGATCCTCGTAAAAAGCTGCAACGGAGAGAGTGGCACGAATTCGGGTATCCTTTTAAGTGTGCTTACTGGTTTTTACGCCTTGCTAACTGTATGCTTGTAATTTCCTTGCCTGAGTGTTGCACTGCTGACAGCAGACTTGCCAGATCTCCTCTAAGAAAAAACTTCTCACATTCCTCTTTCGGAATCCGGACATTTACGTCGGCTGTCCCTGAACCATGCCACACTGCTGCCATGGGCAGATTGTAGCATTTTTTGTATGGAGGCAGCCGTCCCCAGACTTTTGGACCGGTAGCTCTCCCATGCTGCTGCATCCCCCAACACAACAGGGTCCACTGGCAGCCAGGGTGCAACAACAGTCAATTTGGAGATGAAGGATGTGCTGAAGTGTCCCAGACGGAGGATCTTCCAGAAAGCCACCAGCTGTTCCTTGCTGACTCGGTTGGCCCAGTTCTTGCCCATCCACATGCCCATGAGTGTGACGATTTCATTCTCTGACTCGACAACCAACAGGTCTGAGTCAAAGAAAGCGAGCACGGTGAGAAAGCCCAGTTGCTTGAATTCCTCATTTAAAGCGCTCCTCCAAAACACTGTTCGAATATCACCAAAGCGTTCTACTATGTGGGACAGACACATCTCCATAAGAGCCTTGATGGTGGCGTGCTCGACCAGAGCTGGGGCAGCCCTCTTCAAGGAGAAGACATAGTTCACAACCTCAGACGACTCGCAGTCTGCTGGGCTAAGGGCTGCGATGGCCTGTGCACATTGATGAGCGCACACCTCCAAACGATCAGCCAAGCGGTACACCTGCACCAACAGTATGACCCTATTGACACCTGCCCCGTGCTCACTGGACATGGCACTCCTCACTTCCTCAACCAGGTTGTCCGAGTAGATGGAGCGAAGCAACACCTCACATGCCAATAGCTCCTCATGCTCCATTGGTAGCTCCAAGATTTCAGGTTGAGGGTCTGGTTGTCTGGTAGGATGTGATACCAGCAGTCCCACCGCCCCAATGCATTCCACTGGTACCAGACAAATACTGATGCCATCATCCATGGCCTGTAGGTCCCTGAGATCCTTCGCTCTCAGCAACATGGCGTTTATGACAGGGGAGTTTGACGCCAAGATGGCCTTGTGGATGTAGAAGGAGCGCACGTCATCCAAGGACAATTCTGCGCACCGTCTTTTAGCAGGAGGACCATCACTGGCGAGGTCGCTAGAAGTGCAACTGCCGCCTTGCGAGCTCCGTAAGACCAGGCGTAAATCCGCGAAGGAAGGCTGGTTGAACGCGCCTTTCTTAAACTAAGTCGGGTGCGCGGGAGGGGGAGAGAGGAAGGACGGGAAGGAAAGTGCAGAAGGGAAGGAAAAAGGTGATGAGGGCGTAAGTGCCTGACAATAAGGGATGTACGCTGGGGAACAATTCACTGGACGCCGATCTTGTAAGTGGGTGCTTGTCCCAGATTGAATAGTTCTTGGATCTAGGAGCAAGATTTGAAATTCGGAAATGTTTGGTATTGCCGGTCTGGGTCTGGTACGCCTAGAAACGCGGGGCCGGTTGGTAGTTCGGTACTTAAAAGCTATGTGCGTCACGAATTCAGAACATGATTTCCCAAAATTATAGCAAATATAGATTAGTCCCGCGAATTATCGTCTTATGTGCAATCCAATCCATTAGCGAAAGGGGCCGTCGAAGTTACCGCGCATTTCTCCATGATTGTATTTGAGGGATTGGATCAAGGATATTTTTTTTTATTACCGGGCCCTCATTAGGAAAGCGAGTCCCCCAGCAGCGTTCACACAAAAGCCACACAATCCACACGGAGCCCGTTAACCTACATGGTGTCGCGTCTAAAAAGAGCGTCCGTTGCAACAATGTCCATGCAACATGAGCATATGGAGTTTCCGTCCGACCTGGGCCAATCGCCTGCAAATTGCCATCTG
>JACBWV010000557.1:26464-53551 GCA_013435795.1 Chlamydomonas sp. ICE-L | reverse complement strand
CCTCTCTCTTTTCCCCCCTCCTTGCCCTTGATTGAGTCCTTGCTGCCACCCTGCTTGGAGATCCCCCCACTTGACAGACAGCTAGCTGCCAGAAATCCCGTTCAAAAAAAGCGAATGGCTCAATGGCAAAGCTCCTTGAACTGGACAAACCCTAACCCTAACCCTAACCTCTATGAGCACACTCTTATGATTTTCGTCTGAGCGATCGAAGTCTGAGAGGGTTTTAGAGGTCAAATACCTTGATGTGGTATTCAATGAGAAGGATGCTGCGATACCAGGCTCGCGACTTTTTGGCCGGGATCAAGCGTATAACAGATATTGGGATTATATGCAGTTAAGGATAGACACACACCGCATCTTTGGCTGTTAGTATTCTGCCCTTTCTGCTGGAATGTAATGGCCTCAAATCTGAGCACTGGTCTCATCACATACTTCTGGGCTTACCAGCAGAGACAAAAGTAGCATCTCTGATAATATCACATGAGGCACTGCTGGTTTTATGAAACTTGGTCCTAAGTGAAACGATCTTGCCTCAACACATTGCGTTAAACAAAACACGGCCAACCCCATGCACTACTATATTGGTTGAAGTCAGTGATTAATCTGAAACTCTCCATTGTGAATACAGTGATAGTAATTCTGGTATGATGAGGGAAGTTGCCGATTAGCACCTGTTGTTTGGGGCCCATGACAATCGAATGTTCAAACTTTCTCGTGCCAAACTGTCCAAACGTAGAATTTGAAGAACCTTGAACAACCTGGCAGGCATCCTACTTCAGGAATTTTGATGCCTTCAGATGCTCAGATGCTCGTAATATCAGGAGGCAACAAACACAATATGCCTAAATAGTAGGGGGCCCTGGAGGTCGCCCCCGGGGGTGGTGGTAATGTTCGTCCAGCAGCAGTGGCAGCCTCCCTTGGTGATGGTGCACAAGCATTGCTTACTTTCCTTTCCATTTCATATTGGGGGGGGGGGGGGGGGGGGGGGGGGGGGGGGGGGGTGGGGGGGGGTCAATGTAGCATGGCATGGCATTAATTTATTCAACTTGGTAGTTTATCACTAACCGCCCAGCATGTTGCATAGTAATGGCCTTAGATCGTCTGGATACTCGTTTCACTACGAAGTTTATCACCATTTGGAACAACTTTACTATTCCCAACCTCTTTTTTTATATACGTCTAAGAACACTCTTGTACTTCAGAGACCGTGTGCCCTTAACTACTGGCATGACAAAGTCCCCTCCCACACCCATCACTAGCGTGGTCAGAGTTATTTTACAGTGCAGACGTTGGTTGATGGAAGCACACCCGGGTCATACCCCGGGGACTAGCACCCAGACCGTGCCCCCCCTCAGTTTTTGTCATGCCAGCTGCATTCTGTCGTGCTTCCTAACCGGGGTGAAAACCCCCCCGTATTAAAGCTGCAACTTGGCATAATGTGCCACGGTGCTTGACGGTGTCCAGGCCTCGGTGGTGATTTCTCTTGAATAAGGCTGTCCTGCGTGACTATAGCTAGCTCGGCTTACACTACGGTGTCCTTAACTTCACGTCCTGTGAGTGACGGCATTTACACGGATGTAACAATTTTCAATTTCAATTTCAACTTGTGGCCCTGTAATGCTAATGAACTTATTAGATCCTGACTTCCCTATGTTCCATGGCGGCAGGTGCAGCAGCTCCCGAGGCGACAATTGGCCACTTCGCGACCTGCAGGAACTAGTGCGAAAGAGCAGTTCCCTTGTCTCCAAGCCCAATGCGCCTGATGTAATGAGCTACGAGAGTCACGAAGAAGCGAATTCTTCAAGGGTAAATCGTATACATGCTCCAGGTCCCTAGACTGAGTCCTCAGGACAGGAGGGAAACGACAATGAAAACCCGCGTCCACAGTCCGCAACCCTGAGATACGTATGAAAAGTGCCCCTCAAGGTAATCCGCCCCCGACGGGATCGAACACGAGTCGGACAGATTTCAGGTCAGTCAAATAACCGCAAATTTGACCGGCGATCTTGGGAAAGGGAAGATTCAAACACAGCACCAACAAGGCACGATATCCGTCAAGTATCGCCTAAAATAAGTCTGTCCCCCGACCAATGGTCCTTTTTTGGAGGTCCCTCCTGGACCGGTTTCTGGATGGGTATGTTGCCAAACCCTCACTGTTATAAACTGTCCAGCTTCCTCGCGCTGTTCAGTCTCGCATTGATTTTTGCTGCGTATGTAACTATATCCTCTCTCTCCTCCCAATATCGTGTTAGATTCTGCTTATGTTGTTAAGTGTCCTTCTTAGCAGGCTTTTCTTGTGGCGTTTTGGCTGACGGCTTGGTCCTTTGTTTGCCTTTAGTAGGGGAGTCTTAAGGCCGCCCTTTTTTAGATCTCTAATGCCTCTCTCCTTGTTTGTTTGGGTGATTTTCCTGTGCCTTTTCCTTTTACGTCTTCTTGTAGAATCTCGCTTTTTAGGCCCTCGCAACTCTCAGCCCTTTACAATATACACTTACTTTGGCTAGTTTCTCTACGCCTTGTTAGTTTCCGCTTGGTGTCAAGCCTTTTTAATTTGGCTCTTCCTTTTCGTCGCTTTTTGGAGGTTACCTCCTGGACCAGGTTCTGAGGTTATGTTTTGCCAAACCTCACTGTTAAAAACTGTCCATCTGCCCTCGGCGCTGGTCCAGTCTCGGCATTTGATTTTTTGCTGATATGTAACAATTTCCCTCTGTCTCTCCCCAATTCGCAATAGGTCTGTTCCCCTAAGGGGGCCGCCAACCGACCAACGCACGATAATCGCGTAAGTATCGCATTGGGTCCTGTCCCCCTCCGGGGGCCGACCAACTAACCGCAACCTGCTGCTCTCTTGTCCCAGTTGGAGGCCCACAGTGTTGGTGAAATCGCCCAACACGTTTTCTTTCCTTGTTCTGGCCCTGCGCAACTGTGGTGGTGGGGTTGGGGGGGGGTCAATTCAACATTTTAATTTCTCTTTCCCCCTGTACCATCCCATGCCTGGGGGCTTTTTCCTCACTTTGGCTGCGCTGCCCCGATTCTGACCCAAGCTCCTCTGGCTTCTTTGCAAATGCAAATTATCCAATTTTTTGATCCAGAAAGGAAATTACCATATGTTCGATCCAGAAAAAATGATCTCAGAGTATCCCCTGAAGGAAAATTACCTTTACCACCCGAAGTTTCGATTCGGTTAGAAAGCCCTCCCCTAGCGTGTGTACATCAGGTACCCGGGCGCTGTTTTGGAAAGAAATAACAGCCATTCTCCCCAGCTAAGGGTCATATTCACTCGCCCACCTCCTCCGTCCCGCAGTACACGATTGTACAGTTGCGGACAGGAACGGCCGCTACCGACCCCCTGAAAGTATTTAGGGTTCAGTTACTTCATATACCCTAACTATAGTATTTACACTTGCCATGTTAGGCCGCTGCCAATGGTGCGCACCGGAGGGCTGGTTGTTCTGGTCCCAAACACCCAGGAACTAGAGTCGAACTATGAAACTGTGTACCACATACTTGGATGTCCCTCTTCATAGGTGGGAAACCCGAGATGCCTAATTATCTCACTGAGACCCCCCTGACATGGTGCGTAATATGGCTAGATTTAGAACTTCTCCCACTAACCTGAAAATGAAACTGAATGATGGAACATCCCTCTTTATCCGATTGAATGAAGAGATCGGATAATGTCTTTTTTTATAGGAATGTTAAATTTTTGAAGAAAGAAGGGAAGCAAAAATGATGGAAATAAAAGAAAATGAAAATATAAACAAATTGATTTGTCCTCGTTACATTTTTCCTCCTGATAAATTTGACTGCCGAAGACGGCTAGCATGCCAATTGCTGGCTGAAGCTTATGTAACCAAATTTAAAGTTCAATATCTAAGAGTTCCCGCACCCCACTTACGTTCCAGATCTCTAATGATATAATAAACCAGCAATCAGCTAGAGTCTGCCCCCTTCGACGGCAGATCGACGAGCATTTAACCAAGCCAATCACCAGAGTTATGCCCCCTTTGACAGCGATAAACTTGCATTCAAACCAAGCCAATCAGCAAGAGTATCCCCCTTCGACATCATAAACTTGCATCCAAACCAACCAATCAGCTAGAGTTCTGCCCCCTTCCGACTCGGAGACAGCACTTCAAATTAAGCCAATCAGCAAGAGTTATGCCTTCTCTGACATTGATAGACATAATTCAAACCAAGCCAATCATGCAGAGTTTATGCCCCCTTTGACATTGACCGACATGCATTCGAACCAAGCCATCAGCAAAAATTTATGCTCCTTTGATGTTGATAAGCATGCATTCAAATCAAGCCATGAAGCCACAAAAATATGGCGCCCCAATCCAGTCCCATCAATGCTGATATACATAAATCAAACCAACAATAAAGATACAAATGGTATGCCCCCACTTGAATTGGGTGGCAGAGAGGAGGCGGGCTGGGTTTGCCATGATGTTGAGTCCACCCCAGCTGGGTGGTTGTCACCAGAGCGGCCTGCGGGCCTATGGTACATCTATCAGACCAAGACCCCATTAGCTTAGTGCTACGGCCCACTGGGATTTGGTAATTTTAAAGGTACTATAAGGTACGGGTTGCGGCCCTCATGCCCTGTCCCGCGCCCAGCAGGGTGTGGTACTCACAGCGACTGCAGGCTCATGGTGCATCTTACCAGACCAATTCATTGGAAGTATGGTTGAACCAGGAGGTTGAAACCCTGTTGCTGCCATGATGCCCTGTCCCGCGCCCAGCAGGTGATGTACTCACACTGACTGCAGCTCATGGTGCATCTACCAGACCAAATCTCATTCCTGATTGGAAAAGTATGGGTGATACCATGAGGTGACGCTGTTGCTTTGCCATGATGCCCTGTCCCGCGCCCAGCAGGGTGGGTACTCCCATCGGACTGCAGGCTCATGGTGCATCTTACCAGACCAAATTTATTGGAAGTATGCGACAGTGATACCAGGAGGTGACGCTGTTGCTTGCTGCCATGATGCCTGTCCCGCGCCCAGCAAGGTGATGTACTCACCTCGGACTGCATCTCATGGTGGCTCTTACACCATACCAAATCTCATTCAGATTGAGTAGGGTGTACCAGGAGGTGACGCTGTTGCTGCCATGATTCCCCCTGTCCCGCGCCCAGCAGGGTGGTACTCACAGCGGACTGCAGGCTATGGTGCATCTTCCAGCCCAAACCTATTGGAAGTAGGGGTGGCAAGCCAGGAGGCTGCGCTGGTCTCCGTCTTCTTTGCTGTTGCTGCCATGATGCCCTGTCCCGCGCCCAGCAGGGTGTTGCAACCTAGAGTGGACTGCAGGCTCATGGTGCTCCTACCAACAGACCAAAACCATTGGAAGTAGGGGTGGGCAGCAAGAGGCGGTGCTGTTGGCTCCTGCTCTCCTTTGCGCCATGAATGCCCACCGCAACAGCCAGCAGCCGCTTTATAAACCATGAACCAACCAGCAAGCCATACATCCAAATACTAATGCCCCATGGAATTAAGAGGTGCAGCATGAGTTTGGATGCTGGTGCTGCCTTCTTGCTGTTTGCAGCCATGATTTCGAGTCCCATGCCCCATCAGAGTGTTTACGCATAACGGGTGATTGGCATCTGCCCTACAGCTGCATCTCTTAGGCCTGCACACAGAAGAGCACGTAATGATGGATGATCAGTTTGTACTATCCTACTGGAGGCTTAGGACATGTTTGTTTGTTGTTGCTGTTTTTGTTGTGAGTAGTTTTGTTGTGGTCGATGTTGTGATTATTGTTGTTGGATTTATTACAGGGAAACAAATCGTAGCTTACGATATCGTACTTGCTTCCCTGGGCACTCTCATTTGTACTTGACTTGGTTACATAGCTTCATCCAGCAATTTGGCTTCTCGCCGTCTTTGGTAGTAAAAACAAATGCGAGGAAAAAATGTGAACACGGACAATCCTTAGTTTATATTTGTACGTTCATACTTGACAGCCCTCCACATTTACTGAGGCCAGCATGGCCACCCGGTAATGCGACTTTTCATTCGATCACATCTCAATCCGTGTAAATCCACGTCACATTATCCACGTTTTTTTGGCGGAGCCCCTCTTCAAGGGGCGGCAAGCCCCCATGTTCACGACATTTGTCCCGTCCCACCGAAAAACAAAACAAACTTGAAGCCTGACACGTCAGCCAACAGTCCTCGAAACTAACTCGCTTCGGTCAGCTCCATCGTGCCCACCTTCATTCCGTTGCTCCAACACCTCCTCCAATTTTTCCAATTTGCATAGGACTTGTCGAAGTAATGTAGAGCATCAGGAACATATGAAAAAACCAGTACGCTGATCATATATATCTTGAGACCAGTACAATATATCATATGATATCTTGGGGACCAGTGCGATATTGACATCCCATACCAATATCACATGTATGAACTGATAATCCCGAACGCCAAGACAAAGTGACAACTGAAAAACGGCCCTACGGACTCTAAATGTTCCTTTTCTCTCTCTCGTGGCGACTCGTCGCATTTTTTTCAGTTGTGAAAGGTATTTCACCAGGAGTTGGGTCCCCCGACACAAACCAGCGACAACCGAGGCATTCAATTTTGAATGGCGTTGCCACTCCTACAAAAGAGTAGGGCCGAAACCCTAAAGGGCCTATTGAGCGCCTCGGTGCGGGAATTGTGGTTACACCATTGTTTATACTAGACGAGGTATTGGTTCTCATCCCCATAATTATGGATCGTCTTGGGCTTTGGTTGGTAGATTCAGTTTATTCTGTTTCGACTGTTACTAAGAACTTAGTTTGTTCATGTATTTTTTAAAAGCTAGTACAACTGAACTGATCTGCCCACATAACCCAAAATACCATCAGGACGTCGTCAACTTTGGATCCTTCAATCGAACACGTGCGTCATCAGCGTGTTTTGTGCTACATGGGCCGAAAGTACTCATATTTCAGAATTGGCCACGACGACTGATCTGGCACGAAAATTTGTGGAGAACTCATTCGGTGATTTTCAGATCAAATTTGCCGGATAGAACAAAAGACCCCTAAAGGAAAGAGGCACACACAGGGGTATTGAGATGGTTGTGGGTAAATCCAGTCACTGCCAGTGGGCTTGGGTAATGGCCAGTAAAAGAACAGGTAATAACTAAAACACAGCGACGCGTGGGCAGCGCAATTTCGCACACCGCTTTTTTTGAGCTCCCCTAGCGCGCTTCTCAAGCAGCTTTTTTCAGCCCCTGTTGGGCGGCAGCATTGGCATTTTTGCGCTTTTTAGCACTACAAGCGCTGACCATTTGACGTTTGAGCGCTTGATAAACAGCTGATCAATTATGACCAAAATGTAGTACTCGCTGACCAATGGCCACCAAACAGTGCCTTGTTAGGGATTTCAGATTGGATACAAAAGAGACTCATTTCGGAACAGAATTCCATCGCAAATCCTATGCCACTCGTCACATGTCCGTGATGTAAACACTATGTATTTTGGGGTCTACACGGGGCAGCTTCTAGGCAGCTCTCTCCTTTCTTTCTGTCGGCCAAAACTGAAGCTAGGTAGTGCGCACTACATTTGGAGTGGCCTTGCTAGCAGCCGACCAAGCACACGCCAACATATTGGGGTGGCATTGCTAGCAACCAACCAAGCACACGCCAACGATAAAATCACAAACCTATTGAAATAAAGGGCGGTGTGTCATGTCAAATTGTTCGTTTTCAGAAGGAAGAAAGAAAGACAGCCGGCACGTAGTGGCCGAGGGAGATTAGCTTCCAGGGGTTTGGTGGGTGGGTGGCAGGGTACTTCAAACAGACCCCAGGGGTTGCGTCCTGGGACGCACCCTAAATCTGTAGGTTGCGTCCTGGAACGCACCCAACTCGGTAGGTTGCGCCCTGGGATGCATTCAACTCCTTGGGCTGCGTCCAGCTATCAACAGAAACCCGTGGCCCACGGCAATGGAAGTGGTGGTGGGCCAATGAACTGATGGGTGAGACGCAACAAACATCACGAACCTGCGTCTGAGAAGCAACCAACATCCTGAACCTGCATCCGGGACGCAACGGACCCTCCCATGTTGCGTCTGCGACGCAACGGACCCTCCCCATGTTGCGTCCTGCGACGCAAGACGCTGCGTCCTGCACTACCCTGGTGGGTGGTAGTGGTGGTGGTGGTGGTGGTGGGGGGGGGGGGGGGGGGCTGCGCCGTTCGGCGAAAGCAGGAAAGGAGATATGCCACAAGCCAACTGACTGCCAACGGCAATAGCCTTCTGCCAAGAAAGTGCCACGCGTTGAGTGATAAGTGTGAGTGGGGTTTAGGAAATGACCCTGGCAACGTCCGAAACCAGCGAATCCGAGCGAAGCTATGAAGTCCTAGATGCCGCCACCTGCAGGCGCAGGCGCTTGGTAGTGGGGAGCGAAGGGGGGAGATAGTCGCAACCTCGGAACTTGATTTGTTTTTGCATAATCATGCAAATAGCTTCCTTTCCTTCTTGCAAAATTCTGTTGCTCTAGCCTCGTTTCTTGATGGAGGTGCTGGAGCCTCATTGTCGGCCTCGTTCTATCTGAAATCCTGAAAACTTGGTTACCGCATGGCGCATGCTAGGCGCAGGCGCTTGGGGAGGGAGAGGGAGATACTTGCAAAACTTCGGAACTTGTTTGCAAATTCATGCAAACAGCTTTCTTTCTTCTGTTGCCGAAGCCTTGTTCACAGGCGGATGCGCTGGAGCTTCATCCTCAACTTCGTTTCGAACTTTGCAAGCACTAAAATATGCCTGCCAACTACCAAAAAGCGAATGCTAACTGCAGGAGCAGCTTCTCTTCCTCTGGGAGCGAGGGGGGGAATACTCGCAAATTTCGAGTTCGATAATTATTCGCACAATCATGTTCGTTTCAAGGTGTGCATTCCCTAATGTTACGTCTCCATGGGCAGGCTTCTTTGTTAGCCTCGTTTATAATGGTCCGACCATATTTCATGGAAAATGCAGGCTTCGGTGGGAGGTTCCTAGGTTGCCAGGTTGCCAAGTTTGCAAGTTTGCCAGGTTACCAAGTTTTCCAGGTAGCCAGGTTGCGACAATCTCCCCCCTCGCTCATCATTTGTACCATGCGCCCGCCTGCGCCTGCGCCTACAGCTGGCCCTTCTCTCTCTTGGTAGGGTCAGGATTGGCTTTGCAGGTTTTGTGTTTTTGCTCATATGCCCAACTGCAGATGGATCCTGCCAGTAGGCTGCAAGATTTGCATCGAGGCTGGTTCAGCGCCATTCTATCTCTGAGCACCTCACAACAATGTGAGCGGAAGACGGGGGCGTTGCCTGGCGCTTCACGCTTACCCACTTGCTCCATTGTAGAGCACCCAGCATGCTTCATCTCTGCCACTCTCTCCTCAATGGTTGGACCTGCTAGTCCAACGCACCGACGGGCATTCCTTATATCATGTAGGAACACTGCAAGATCAAGAGCAGAGTGGATACCATCTTCCGCCGCCATCCAAGCAGCTGTAGCGGGATTTCCCCAGACCTTAACCGAGGGGACCATGGTGTCTGTCGGCAGCTCCACTGTCAGCTGCATCTCTCTCAGCACTCCTTCCATGCACATAAAACTCCAAGGTAGAAGGCGTACCAACTGGGCTCGGCGCTATGTATAATGCCCAGAACTGCGACTCTTCTATGCCAATATGAGTTAACTTCTTCTCTGCAAAGCCTTGACCAATGCGATGTGGGTTCTGCTTGGTCCAGTGGGTCTGCCAACTCAGGACAGTTGCCCAACCTTAGCTGACGTAGCTCATCAAGTGCACCTTGGAGGCCGGGCACATCAGGCGATGGCTCAAGATTGGGACTTGAGATTAATGTAGAAGCTACCTTCTGAAGCTCTGACTGGAGTAGGCTGCAAACATGGTGGTACCCATCACTGGACTGCAGATGTTTAGGGGCAAGCGTCCACCTCCTCCCACCCTTTCTTGTGGCACAGCTACCTTTAACCGTGACCCCGGCGATTCTGGCCAAGTACTGGCTGTGATGTTTCGGCAACGTCTCCATGCCTGTCGCAGCATTGAAGATGGTGGAAACGCTACGCCACATGGTGTCATAAGGGTCCTTAATTCCAGGTGTTGTTAACGCTCCAAGAATGATCTTCCCGTGCCGGTATTGGGACAGGCATTCCCCCACCACAGCATACCAAAGGTGCTCCTTGTCCTTCCATTCATCAGTCCTCCACTCGCTGTAAAATGTCTGTGGCACTTGCGCAGAGGAGGGAGGGCAGCAACCAATCACGGGGGGGAGTTCACTAGAGGGCGACGGCATGGGCAGTGTGAAGGTGCATGATGGGGCCGGCATCACATTGTCGTCTGGCAACCTCGAATTCCCCAGGACATCATGCTGATCCAGTCCTGCAACATTTGCAGCCAAAGGTCAACAGTTAAATGAGTTGTTGTTTGATGCTAGTAGGAGATTGATAATAAGTGGTCAACCCTAGCAGCCTCCTCATCATCAGCAACAGCAGCAACGAGAATATCAGTACCAGCAGTAGTATCAGCAGCAGCAGCAGCAGCAAAACAAGAGCCTATGGGCTACATAAACAAGGTGATTTCAAAACAGAGGATTGGCACCCACCTGTGCACTCGGGAAGAAGGGTGTGACAAGGAGACTGTAACGGCCAATGGACTGAAAGTAGCATGCCTGGCTGATGATCTGAGGGGGCTGCATTCATATCGGCCAGCGCTGGACGAAATTTCCGGCTCCTCTTCTTTGCAGCTTCAGCAGCCAAGCTCTCCTCAGCCTACATGGAATGCAAGCAAGCAACAATGTATGAGAAAGGCAACCGTGACAAAATGCAGCCCCGGCCAACAGTTGTGCGACCGTGCTACGGCTGCATTCCAGCAGAGAGCATTGGGGCAAGCTTCCATATACCAGGCGTGACACAACTCCAGACACACCTTCTCAGTGGGTCTTCTTGCTCAACATATACCAGGCGTGACACAACTCCAGACACACCTTCTCAGTGGGTCTTCTTGCTCAACATATACCAGGCGTGACACAACTCCAGACACACCTTCTCAGTGGGTCTTCTTGCACGCCCCTCGCCACGAGCCTTCGCAGCTTGAGCGCTCCCAGCTTGGACAATTCGATAATTGAAGTCATCCGCAGCCTTCTCGACTTTCTGGATTGCCTCCTCATCAAACAACAATTTGAACGATCCTCCTAAAGTTTATGGATACAGAAATGCATTCAGCACACAGTGACAATAAAAAGGTAATGATAACGCCTGGTGGGGCGTGGTGTTAAGGGAGCCTGTCGTACGCGGGTGGGGAGCGGTCTCCTACCTCCACTGGACAAGCTACCATCGCGGTTGACGACGACCTGCAACGCCAAGAGCGACCGAAGGGGGAGTCAAACCCCTGACTCTTCATCCTCAAACGATCTGGTCTATCACTAGACCATTGTATATCACTGAAAGAGGCTACAGTGACAATAACTATTGTACAACCTGTACGTTCTCGCCACGCCAAATTAGTTAACAACAAGGAAACACAAATAACATTACTTATATGGAGGCATGTCAACTTGAAAACAAAAACCACTAACCTTCTCGAAACCTACCAAGCTCAGCAACAAAAGGTCCGCCCCTGGTGGCACCTCCAACCTCTACCGCCCCCATGGCACACGTGTTGATGACTTCGTTACAGCCAGAAAGGTCCACCTGAGCCCAGTCAATGCATCCTGCTGTGGTCTCCAACCCTAGGACATGGTAATGATGTATGTAGCATTCAGAGATCAAGGCAAGTTGACGTTGGGGCTGAGATCGTGATCGTACAATAGAGAACCAACATATTTCAGCGCTGTTTAGATAATTTAACTTGCATACCCCTTTGAAATCACATCCCGCACCACTTCTTAACACATTTTAGCAGATTGTTTTGGTCACTTCTTTCAAACCTACAGATGGAGTGTAGCAAAAACCATAACGGTGCTCTGCTGGTGTTGCATATTCATCGGTGGGAGTAGCTTGCTGTTTTTACCGATCATAGTAAGATCACGTCGCATCGCACTGCATTCTACTTGACACCAATACATTGTTCAGAAACTTACCTCGCACAGCATTTGGCCCATCAAGTGATAAGTTGCTAAGCAGTTGCAAATCCCCAGGGCTTGCAGTGGGCAGAGGTAGCGGGGCAATACTCTCATCCTTACAGGCCCTTGCTAAGAGTAATAGCTTGGTGGCTGCCTGGGTGGCTGCCCTCTTTTCTCTTTTTGTTGCAGCATATCGAAGCTAAGTGGCTTCGCGTTTTGCTTTACGAGCTATATTGCAATTTTTCAGTTGCTGCCTTCTTTCTTCGCTAACCATGGCTGACTACAGTGGAGCCACCTACATGGAGGGGGTGAAGACAACAGGCTGACTTGGTGATATATATATGAAAGATTCTAGGTGATATGACAAGAGGGTGCAGGTAGGAAGGACAGGGGTTTGATAAGAAAGGCCAGGCAACAACTCAGAGGACCATGAAGCATGGAGGCAGAGCAGATCAGGGGCAGACAATGAGGCAGAGGGACACGTGGGTACCAGTAGCTAAGCCCAGGCCCACCCGAGGAGCCTGAAACGACATATATCCGGACTGCATTCGGACATCAAAATTTCTGCGCTTAGCAGCACAACGCTAGAATGAGCAGGTGGCGTAACAAGCTCGGGCTACATGCAGCGCAATCTCCAGGGACCTTCGGCGCATCTTCAGAGCAATCGATGGAAACCGATCGGCAAAACAGGCAGACAGATTTCCCCGGCCCTTGCGAGCTAGATCTGAGGTGGTCTCATTCGCGAGCTAACAGCAGTTTCGCGCATCGCAGAAATTTCTGAAAAAGAAACTAATCTTCGGCTCACCTACCTTTACTTTCACCTGAGGTACTTGGGTGCCAAAGTAGCCTGAGGTGACTCCACGGGGATTAAGATCCCGAGTTACACCCTTTGCGGAGTTTCCTGGAAGTGATGAGAACGTGATCATTGATTGGACAAGTTCTAAGAGCGTGTCGCAAGCGACACGGAAAATCGCTGTAGCAGTCACCGGCAGGGAGTTTCGGAAGTAGTGGAGGAAATAGCTACTCGTAGCCGAATAGAGCTACAAACATTGAAGAACTTTTGCGAAGGATTTGACCGCTGCGATGCTGATAACTCGAGTCATGCGCACTCCAACTATGAGCACAAATGGTGGGTGCGGAGGTGGTCGGAATCGTTCAAACGCCTGGACATCTGTCGGACAGACATCGGACGGACAGCGGACAGACAGACGGACAGACAGACGGCGGAGACACGGGGGGAACTTGGGGCTTCCGCCGGGGGCTTCAGCCCCGGGACCCTGGGCAACTAGCAGCTTGTTTCCAACCAATTAAGGGTGGATTCCCATTGGACTGGATGGGTAAAGTCGGTTGTAGTACTGGATGGGTCGGTATTTGTCGGTTGGGCCCTTTGGATGGGTCGTTGAGCTCTTTGGATGGTTCGTGCATCCGTACACGGCCACCCATCCAAAACGCACTCCCATTGCAAGCGACTGGATGGGTGCAGCAATACACGCATGTACCACCGGGAACTTTCGCAGGTACTTTCAATCAATAGTCGCAAGAAAAGACGGATCGATCGTTGACAGTTCAATTTCTTGCGCTGATCCATCCTAGATCCATCTATTCCTCTTCTCAAGACCGCACTCCGCGACCTGAAGTCATACCTCGCGGCGTCCATTTCTTTCTTTCAATCTTTCCACGCGATGAGCATGTCAGCCATGGAGCTATTCCGGCTCCTTTTCTTCATAATTATTCCTGCTTTAAACCGTTCTCGATCGGGCGCCATAGCTTGCGCAGGCGCTGCTTGTTCTACGGTAGCCTCTCTTCCGGGGAATGAGCATGAACGTCTAGCCACTACCGTGGCTATGATGCTCAAGAGTATTTACCCGCACTATTTTATGAAGAAGGGGCGACGAATGGAGAAGAATTGTTAGAATGTCCCAGATTGTGTCTTGCTCGAAGATGATCTGTGATCCAAAAGTTCGGAAACTCCTGGCTAATGAAACTAGCAGGTCGGTTGAAGAAAGCAATACGCGTCAGTTGCGCGACCGTCGCCGGATCAATGCCGGACTGTGCCGGAAGGAGCCGGATATTTTGCGACCCATCCAGAACCATCCAACCCACACCTCGGTCGAGGGCCTGGATGGATTTTGGCTTTTGGATGGGTCGTCTGGATGGGTATTTCGTCAGTACATCCGTACAAATACGAACCATCCAAAACCCCTATGGGAAGGTAAACACTGGATGGTCGTCGTTTATCCGTACTTAACGACCCATCCAGACCCATCCTGCCCCAATGGGAATCCACCCTAAGCTTTCGGTTACGCCTCGTGGATGGGTCATGGATGATTCGTGCATCCGTACGCAGTCGATCATCCAGTTCCCGCCAGTGGAAATGCGACATGGATGGTTCCGCAATGGCCGGGTGCCATAACTTGCGCTGGAGCTATTGCTGCACGGCAACTTGTCGTCAGGGGAATGATCGCCTGGCCATCCACTGTGGCTTAGGTGCCGAAGAATGTAAGGAAAAAGAATGTCTCGGGTTTTCTGTTCCTCGAACCAGATCTGACGCAATTCGAAATCTCGGGAATTGAAACTAGCAGAGGGAGGTCACAGATTTCGAGAGGTCAAACCAGAAGATGGAATTGAAATTAGCTGTGGGAGGCCGCAGATTTCGGGAGGTCAGACTGAGGAAGGTCGCAGATTTCGGGAGGTCAAACTAGCAAAGAGAACTGGTATAGGCCACAGGGGTAGAGGGCAGGTCGCTAGCAAGACCGGCGCCGGCCTGCGCCGGGATGCGCCGGAAAGTTTGCGACTCATCCAGACTCATCCAATCCACCCCTCGGTCGAAGGCATGGATGGATTTTGCCATCTGGATGGGTCTCGTGGATGGGTGTTTCGTCGGTACAATCCGTACAAATACGAATCATCCAGGGGCTCTGTGGAATGTAAGGCCTGGATGGATCGTCGGTTGTTCGTACTTTTCAATTTAAATCGGTTTACTTTCGGTTATGTCTTGTGGATGGGTCATGGATGATTCGTGCATCCGTACGCTGGCGACAGCAGTCGATCATCCAGTTCAGCTTCTGTGGAAATGCGGCATGGATGGTTCCGCAATGGCCGGGTGGGCCGGGTGCCATAACTTGCGCTGTAGCAATTGCTCCAGCGCTAGACAACTTGTCCGCAGGGGAATGATCGCCTGGCCATCCACTGTGGCTTAAATGCCGAAGAATCTGAAGATGCAGAAAGTCTCGGATTTTCCGTTCCTCGAATCAGATCTGACGCAATTCGAAATTCGGGAAGTGAAACTAGCAGAGGGAGGTCACAGATTTCGTGAGGTCAAACTAGCAGATCGAATTGAAACTAGCAGGGGAGGTCGCAGATTCCGGGTTGAGGGGGGTCAAACTAAGGAAGGTCGCATATTTCGGGGAGGTCGAACTAGCAGAGGGAACGAGAGGGAATTGAAACTGGTAGAAGGCAGGTCGCTAGAGAGACCGGCGCCGGGCTGCGCCGGGCTGCACCGGAAAATTTGCGAGTCATCCAGACTCTTCCAATCCACCCCTTGGTCGATGGCAGGGATGGATTTTGCCATCTGGATGGGTCTCGTGGATGGGTGTTTCGTCGGTACAATCCGTACAAATACGAATCATCCAGGGGCTCTGTGGAAATGGAAGGCCTGGATGGATCGTCGGTTGTTCGTACTTTTCGACCCATCCAGACCCATCCACGGCCTATGGAAATCCACCCTAAGGGTCCGGTTAAGCGGCAATTAAATTCGTTATTTTCGGCGCTAACCGGTGTTTGGTCGGAAACACAAAAAGTTAAGGTCCGGTTAAAGACCAACCGTCCCGGTTAGTGCAATGGCGCACCCCCCCCGCCATTAAAGAAAGTTAAGGGGCGGTTAAGTTCGGTTGGTGAATGAGATATGGTGACGTCACGAAGGCGGAGCGCGCCTCTGAAAAATCACGCTGCTTTGGAGTCCAGCATCCTTCTTTCTTTCTCGGACACTCATCATTGAGCGCACAGTTTCTCTAAGATGGATTCGCAGCAGCAGGGCACCGTCCCTGCCACGCAATTTTTGACTGATCTTCCTGAGGCAACCAGCAGCGGCCAGAAGTGGAATAAACGCTGAAATCAGCGTCTGAATCGCGAGGGAGTGCTGCAGAGCGCATTTGCCACGTTGACCCATTTTGAACTGACCTGGTCAGGTGCAAAAGACTGCTTAACTGATGGAACGTTTCCAACCATCTTCCCGAAAGTTAAGGCCCGGTTAGAGGTCGAGTCTAAACCCTCCGAAACACAATCCTTAACCTGACCCCTAACCAGTTGGAAACAAGCTGTAGGTCTCCCGTATAAGGGTGGATTTCCGTAGGCCGTGGATGGGTGTAGTACTGGATGGGTCGCTAAATCGGTTTACTGTCGGTTATGTCTCGTGGATGGGTCATGGATGATTCGTGCATCCGTACGCAGGCGACAGCAGTCGATCATCCAGTTCCGCTTCTGTGGAAATGCGGCATGGATGGTTCCGCAATGGCCGGGTGGGCCGGGTGCCATAACTTGCGCGCTGTAGCAATTGCTCCAGCGGAAGACAACTTGTCCGCAAGGGAATGATCGCCTGGCCATCCACTATGGCTTAAATGTCGAAGAATCTGAAGATGCAGAAAGTCTCCGATTTTCCGTTCCTCGAATCAGATCTGACGCAATTCGAAATTTCGGTGAAACTAGCAGAGGGAGGTCACAGATTTCGTGAGGTCAAACTAGCAGATCGAATTGAAACTAGCAGGGGGAGGTCGCAGATTTCGGGGTGAGGAGGGTCAAACTGAGGAAGGTCGCAGATTTCGGGAGGTCGAACTAGCAGAGGGAACGAGAGGGAATTGAAACTGGTAGAAGGCAGGTCGCTAGAGAGACCGGCGCCGGGCTGCGCCGGGCTGCACCGGAAAATTTGCGAGTCACCCAGACTCTTCCAATCCACCCCTCGGTCGATGGCGGGGATGGATTTTGCCCCCTGCGTCAAGTAAACCCAGCATTACTCTTTCTAGACATTGTCGTCAGCAGGTAGTTTAGGGTTAACCGACGCCACGCTGTGTGCCGACTCGCCATGCTGTATTGTAAGCGGGGTTCCCTGCGAAGGTACTCACGAAGCCACTCCAATAACACAAGCCACTCATAATCACACAAGCTACTCACAAATCAAGCAAGTCACGCCGACTTTCTTACAAGGAAGCAAAACACTTTAGGGTAACCCTTGGCGAAATCTCGCAGCTTGCTGTACCGAATGGCGGCCGGAACATCAATCTGCTCCGCCATCGGACAAGGAGAAGTCTGACGAGTTTGCCTTGATCGAGGTAAGGCGGGGGAGCTGGACAAGTCCACAACGTAAGGGTCCAAAGTTGCCTTGCGCTTTGGGCCAGTGGTGGGAGTAGACCCCCCGAAATTCTGGTTGCGCGAATTACGTCTAGCATTTGAATCTTTGTGGGTCTCTATAGAAAGGTAGAAAGTTCAATCTGAAGCCTGCGAAACTGTGAAATATCCAGCGAATCAAGCGATCTGCCTTCGAGAAAGAATTACGCTTCTTAGATGCAACGTCCCAAAGGGGTACGAACAGGCGCTTTCTCGATTGTATTGCAAACGATGACCTGTAGTCTTCTGGTCATGACCTGTCAACCCCCTGCTGACGACAATGTCTAGGAAGAGTAATGCTGGGTTTACTTGACGCAGGGGATTTTCCCATCTGGATGGGTCTCGTGGATGGGTGTTTCGTCGGTACAATCCGTACAAATACGAATCATCCAGGGGCTCTGTGGAAATGGAAGGCCTGGATGGATCGTCAGTTGTTTGTACTTTTCGACCCATCCAGACCCATCCACGGCCTATGGAAATCCACCCTAACACTAGTCACCGGCGGCAACAAACTACTAGGCACCCGTGCCTAGTGGGCGATACGACTAGGCACTGGTGACTAGTGTCGCTAGCCACAGGTGCCTAGTCGACTAGTCGCTCGCCACCCACTCCCGAGCCAAAACAACGCGTAACCGCGTGGGCTGTTACCTTTTCTCACGTTGACTTCAGCACTTTTTTGGCCCTCTTCGCATTGACCAGCGACGCATTGACCCTACCCTCCGCGCAGTTACGTTTGTTTGACACGTGTCCAATCGCCCTCGCCCTCCCGCTCCCGCCCCGCCCCCCTCCCGCGCATGGAGGATGATAGAGTTTGATTCTTAAATTCGATTCACCCCTTCGCGAAGCCACCTCACCCCATTTCCGCTTATTTTGCGCAAACAGCCACTTTGCCCTTCGACCCTTTTGAATTCCTAATTTGAGCAGCAACAACAAAGTTAACAACACACAATGCATGCCTCACTTGGTGATCTCATGCCGCCTCAAAGCCTCGATGCCATCCTTGAAGTGTGTGTGTGTGTGTGTGTGTGTGTGTGTGTGGTGGGGGTGGGGGGGGGGGTGGGGGGTGGGGGGGGGGTGGGGGGGGGGGGGGGGGGGGGCTACATCTGGTAGCAGCTGGGAAGTGGTTCTGTGGTTGAGTGAGTGTGTTTGTGTGTGTGGGTGTGTGGGTGTGTGTGTGTGTGTGTGGGGGGGGGGGGGGGGGGGGGGGGGGGGGGGGGGGGGGGGGGGGGCTACATCTGGTAGCAGCTGGGAAGTGGTTTTGTGGTTCAGTGAGTGAGTGTGTGTGTGTGTGTGTGTCTGTGTGTGTGTGTGTGTGTGTGGGGGGGGGGGGGGGGGGGGGGGGGGGGGGGGGGGGGGCTACATCTGGTGCCTAGTCGTATTGCCTAGTCGTGCCCACTAGGCACGGGTGCCTAGTAGTTTGTTGCCGCCGGTGACTAGTGTTATACGGGAGACCTAGTTGCCCTGGGGGGTCCAGAGGCCTACCCGGGCCTACCTTGACTTCGTAACCCCCTTCCCACCCCACGGTGTTGTCCGAGGACCCCCTTTGGACTGCTTCGTTAGTTCACGCCGACTTCGCAAACTGCATTTCATTCCTTTTTCCCTCTGTGCCAATCAATTTCTTCGCTCCCTAACGAGAGCTTTGTTAGCCAGGGCGCTAGCATCTGGGGGTTCCAGCACATGCTAGGGATGGAGGCGCAGACAGTCTATTGTCGCCCGCATGAGGGTAGCCACCACTCGGTGTAGGAGCTGTACTGCCGATCGCTTCAGTGCGGCTTGCTCTCAATGGGCGCAGTAGCCAGACTCCTATTCCTAAAGCCACGCCGACTTGGCGTTTATCTTTCTTTTAGCTAGTCTATAAGCTATGGGTTCCTCGTCTTTCTTTTCACTTTACTCTTTGTTATCATTCTTTTTTTCCTTTCCTTCTCGAATCTAGGGTATAGCATCCTTCCTGTCAAGAAACTGCCACGTGTTTAAATGGCCACGAGTTCACAACCAGGTGTTACTAGATGACGCTGGCATCGTCCGAAACCATTATACCGGCGAAAAGGAATGGCGCATGGGTAGATGTAGGCGCAGGGGCAGGAAATGAGGTCGGAGTCCAATCTAAATGAGGCTGATAAGGTAGCCTATCCATATTTGAGTAAGCCGTTACAATAGGATAACACACGAACAACATGGGACTGGGCGCATTAGTTTCCAGAGAATATGAAGTCTGGATATTTTGTTGCGAATAATTTTGCTCGCTCCGTACTTTTCTAGTGCCTGCGCCTTCAATTCGCATGCGCTATGCAGTTCCTGGAAAAGAAGTTCTGAAGGAGCGAAAACTGGCACATGGTGAAACGATAAGCGAGGAGATATACAGTCGCAACCTCAACCTCGAGACGTCCCACGACAACCTGCATGCTCCATGAAAGCACTGAACGAGGCTGTATAAATGGCCTCGGCATTAATAACAGGGACGTAACTGTGGGGATTGACTAGGGAACAAACGAGACTGAGTACGCATGATGTTTCAGAAACAATGAAGTCGTGAGATTTTGTTGCGCGTATCTCTTCACTCATTTCCTACTTTTGTAGCGCCTGCACCTGCAGCTCGCATGGATAGAGGAAAGCCAAGACCGCAACAGGTCCTGCTCATGGGATCGAGGTGGGAACGAGGAAACATCAACTCCGCAATGAAATAAGAGGTTCGCATGATTGAAATAATTGTCGAATTCCTAGGTGTTGCGAGTATCTCCCCAAGCACCTGCGCCTGCTGCTACGATGCGTCATGCGGCAGCTAAAATTTCGATGAAAGACCGAGACTGGAAATGAGGCTCCAGCACCTCCACCACTAAACGAGGCTAGAGCAACTCAGACAGAAATGATTCTGCCCGCATGATTGTGCAAGGTCATAGGTTGTTGCTACTATTTCCCCCTCGCTCCCCCACTTATCAAGCGCCTGCGCCTCCAGTAGCATGCGCCATTCGGCACGTAGAAGTTCATAAATTCGCTCGTGCCCAGGTCTTGCCGGTCAACTGGTTTCGGACATTGCCAGCGTCATCTCCTAAACCCCACTCAACACGTGGCACTTGCACCGTAGGCAGACAGTTGGCTTGTGGCATATCTCCTGTTTCCTGCTTTTCATTAACGGAGAAGCCCCCCTCGCGCCCCCCCCCCCCCCCCCCCCCCCCCCCCCCTCCCTCCCTGGAAGTTAATCTTCCTCGGCCACTACGTACCGGCTGTCTTTCTCTCTCTCCTATAGGCTGCGTTAGGTATCTCGAGCTTCAAATTACCCAGCTATTCCTCGCCGCGCTCCCTGACTTTCCCAACTGCTTCTGACTTTCTGACTCTGCCAACTTGCGTCGAGCTGCTATTTCGCATTTAGCTTTAATTCTCTGGCTCAATCGCCGGCAGCTTCAATCATTTTGCTTCTAATCTGCTTCCAGCTTCAATTCGCTTGCGCCCTGCTGCTAATTCGCTCGCAGGTTCAATCCGCTCGCTTCTAATCCGCTTGCAGCCCCAAGTAAACGCAGTGTAGACGCAAGAAAGAAAAGCAGGTGCGCGCGTGCAGATTTTTCAAGGCGGTTGCGTTTTTGAAGCAACACAAAATGACCAAATGTAGTCCCCTGGTGTAATTTGGTATCCTTGAAAAGTATCAGAGAATTCAACTCACAGCCTGCAAGTATATCAGGACCCACCCCTTGGCACAAGCAACATCATCGCGTCCCAAATGTATGCCAAACCTACACTACTCAAACCTGCACCCTTACAGGCCAAATTCCAAACCTCACAGCCACACACGTGAACACAAGTCAACAGCAACACACGAGCCCCAGGGCCGACCACCAGGGCACCCCACCATTTTTTTCTTCTTCCCAGTACGATATAAGTTTGCCTCACTGCACCATGTATCATACGATAAGCACGATAGCTGGAAATATCATACGATGTCAGTTTACGTTATCGTTATATATCACAATTCATTGTACGATAAATATATCGCCCTATATAATACTCGACAGCCCTACATAATGTATGTATGCTACAGTCCAGGGGTAGGCCAAATAGGCTAAATGGACTTGTCCAACCGTGATAGGAAGGGCTAGAAAGAAGAATTATTGATGAACTGAACCTCAAACAATCGTTTTACCAACGGGGGCCCTGCGTCCATGCTATAGTGATCATTCAATTCTACAATATAATTAAATTCTCATCTCAGGCAGATCTCAGCGATGAAACTTTAATGGTGTGATTCCTATCGCATTTTGTAATAAAATGATTAGTATTTCCAATCTTCAAAGGAATCAGGATTCGCGACCATCTTCATGCTGGAGTCTTTAGCAACCAATTCAGGTTAAAGTTTCATTTTCTTAAAAATAATGTTTCTATCCTCAGCGTCTAAAGGACATTCTAACATGAAATGCATTTCATCTTATACCTTTTTCTACCGCCAACCACCATATCACAGCACCTGCAAATTCTGCAAGAACGAGAGGTACTCTTATCTGATTCAACATTCGAATAGTGAGCTCGGAGACGTGGTCTTGCTGTGCATCTAATTCCACAAAATAACAGTAGTACGTCCAAATGTAAGATATATGAGTTATAGCGTGGGAGATATGCCGGTAGTGTTGGAACAAACGAGACGATTTGCTGCTTACACCAAATTGGTCAGCGCTTTAGCTTCAGCTTTCCGGAGCGTTATGTCGTTAGCACTGACACAGGGAAGGGACTAGGGCGTGTGCTTTACAAACGTGATAGCATGTCAGGCGACATGGCAGGTATAAGAAGGGAAAGACGACAGTACCTCAGGGTACTGCCGCCGCTGGGTGCCGGCCCTATCAGGCAGAGGCACTACAACGGAAGCTTCCAGGCGGAAGGCCTATCGCACTAAGACACTCTAGCTGGACCGGAAGAACCGGTCTATAACATTAGCGCACTTGAAAACAAAAAAATGCGCTCTGTAGTGCAAAAAACGCAAAAAATGCTTGCTGCACCCACAAGGGGTTGCAAAAAAACTGTGCGAAACGCGCAGTGGGGCTCAAAAAGGCAGCGCGCAAAAGCGCGCGTTTGGAAGAACCCTGGCCAGTACATGGACCCCACTCGTATCTACCAAGCTGTTTCAACAGGTAGTCGGTTTTTTTTTGCGGCCGGTCGCACATTGTGGCGCACAGTCGCCATCCGTGCGACCCTCAGGTGTGCAAAATTTGGGCGAAATGGGCCCTTAGTTGCCACGAGTGCGACCCTCAGGTGAGTGATTTGTGCCCTGGGTCGCACCTGGGACGCACAGGCCCAGCCCAGTTAGCTAGCTCAGGCCCACCCCTGGTGGAAGTTACATAGTCAAAACTGTGAAAGTGACCCCAGGGATCATGCTTGGGCCCACCCCAAGCCAGACAATACAGATGTACATCTCGAGTCCTGAACTAGTCAAGTCCTAGAGACCTGAAGCTACTTTGTTTGACTGATGGTTGATTGTTGCAACGGCATAAGGCATGAGTGAAATTTATCGTTCTAAACCGCACGCGCCTGCGCTGCTCGTTTGTCGAGCGTCTTCAAGCCAGTCGCGGCTACTCCTTTGAACCCCGTTAGAACAGCCATGCGACTACGCGACTCAACCATGTGTAATATTCTTTAATTTTTTTGCTGACTCATCAAAGTCTAAGCCCCAAAACTCGATGAAATATAACTGTAACAAGCTAAATCCAGGATTTTCCCAGCGATGATTATATTTAAGAAGATATGCATAGATACAGTTAGTAATTTGGGCTTTTCGACTGTTTAGAGCTACAAAAGTCACTCATTACAGACGTGCATAGAGAGCATATGTTATTATGTTCTTTGGACGCACTATCAATATTTGACCCCGTTACAGAAGATTTACAGGGGGGTTACAGAGGTCAGAGTCTGTAAATGCTCTGTAAACATCTACTATGCTCTGCTTACAGACTTTGGTTACAGACCGTTAAACCATTGTTGGGCTAAAGTAGAAACAAGCTAAACCTCGCCGATTGTAAATAGTCTGTAAATGCTTACTTGTGGACAGGAGTTTTGTTCTATGCAAATAGTTGTAGTTGTGTTTATGTCGCTGAATGTTCTCGACCTTCTGTACATGTGGGGCGTTAGAAAGGCCTATGACCTGTGAGAATGACACCGTTGGGTGGAGAGAGGGACAGAGAGGTATTGACTTAGGCAATGATTACAGGAGAGGAGGCGCTCTCAACGCCTCTGGACTGTTCATACAGACTAGGTTGCAGCAAATGGGAAACACGATATCGGCTAAGGTAGGAATAGCAGCAACAACAGCAGGGACGGCAACAACAGCAGCATGGTCACGACCATGATGCAGAGTCTTAAGAGCTGATTCTGGCCAGAATATGTTGTGAGCATCATTCAGGTATTAGATATTTAGATTTGATTTATGTTGGTCTCTTGCCACTAGTGCGCATGGCAGAGCTTAATGCACGGCTAATGGGAATCAACTGCTAATGAGCACCATTCAGATCTCAAATCTCATGTCTCAAATCTTAGATCTTATTCTCGCGTGTGGCCTGCCTCAAGGGCGCCTTGCAAAGCGCTATGGCTTGTGAGAATTGACTGCTAGTGAGCATCATTCATACATCACACATCATTATTTTATAATCGATCATCAGAGAGCATCATTTGAATGCACAAGATCTGATTCGTGTAGGTGGCCTGCCTCAAGGGCGCCTTGCATAGCACTGTGCACGGCTTGTGAGAAACGACTGCTACCTCTGAACACAGTCCCAGGGTCATCCAAGTACTTCTTAATGTATCGCCCCTCATGTGTGTGCTCATGCCCTCTTAGCTGACTGAAAAACCCATGTATCGTGTACGTGTACCGCCAGTCCCAAGGTTCGGAGTTTATGTACAACTCGTGGTGGCCTTCCTTTGTCCAGTCGAAGGGATGGAGAGCATGATGAGGCAGTACAATCACCTCGTTGTGGCGCTCCTGCACTACGCCAGCTAGCACCTCTAGATTGGTTACCCATTTGTTTGGGTCGAACCTGGCATGCATTCCCTTCTGTATGGATTGTAAAACTGAGCTGTTGGGTTCTGCTTGAATCACAGCATTGCAGATGCCGGCCGGCCTTTTGCCAAAGTCTGTCGCTTGATTCCCTACGACTACGCCAAAGAGAAGATGCCGAAGGGGGCTCATGTCTCGGATGGGGAAGGCATCGAAGTCTAGGTAGACACCTCCATGTGTAAGTAGTGCCTGGTGTGTGTGAAAGGTGGGGGGGGGGGGGGGGGGGGGGGGGGGGGGGGGTCATTTATGATGGAGTAGATGCAAGAGGGGGGTGATGTCTCGGATGGGGAATGCATGGGAGTCTAGGTAGACACCTTCATGTGTGAGTACTGAGAAGTGCATGGGTTGTGCGGACGGTGGTGGCAAGGGGGAGGTTCATTCAGGGTAGAGCAGAATCCGGAGGGGGGGGGGGGGGGGGGTAGGTGACCCAGGCAGGGTACTACAAAGCGCGTGCGGCAGCGCGTAAACACACACGCTTTTTGAGCTCCACTGCGCGTTTCGCGCAGTTTTTTCAACCCCCTGTGGGCGCAGCGCACAATTTTTGCGTTTTTTGCACAAGAAAGCGCTGGCCAATTTGACGTTTGTGCGCTTTAAGCGCTGCCCAATTTGACAAAAAGTAGTACCCTGGACCCAGGGGTCAAGCTATATTTGGATAGGGGCCGCTGTTAGGCACATGGTTTTTTACAGTTTAGTGAGATGTAGATAAGTGCATCAAAGTTGAGAGCAATATGTGGCCTACAGGTCCAATCCAAATGGGCAAGGCAAGTATCCAACTCCTAGACTATTCCCAACTCCCAAGCTGATTACATGCAGGTGAGAAAATAAACAAAAATGACCGAGATGTTCAGCTATATGTTGGGGCCGCTGTTAGGCACATGGTTTTACTGTTTAGTGAGATCTAGATAGAATAACATTGGACTGTTAGGCACAGGGTTTTTAGCTCTAAGTGACCAAGTCCACGATACTGAAGCTTTTGTGTTCCTTGCTTCTTGTAGACAATGGGGCAAAGGCACGAGAGGCAATGTCACTGTATTTACAACAAGTGATAATTACATTACATGTTAAAGTCTACTTGACACCGCGAGGGTGTATGAGACTCTGTGCTTTAAACAAAAAGAAAAATCACCCACAAAGCAAAAAAAAACATTACATCAGGGGTGTGTCGAGGACAAACAAACCAAACTCCCAGCCACCGTTTTGGTGGCGTAGGTATTAAACCCCCTAGAGCAGGACCCAGATCTCAACCACTTACAGTGGCGGAGGTCAGAAGCTAACAAATGAGAAGTCACAAGAAGAAAAAAAGGGATAATAAATTACGGTGCCACTAAGCAGTCCAGGGCTTCCTGTCTTGCTCTTCTACAAGTAGAAAGATAGTCGGCTAGGTTGCTCCAAAAAGACTTAGTGCCATTTCCATTCATAAAGGTTCTGAATGTGGAATCGCAGAATTTCACATTCCATACGGTTAAGTCGGTATCCTCATAAGATGAAGGCAACGACGAGCTTGCCAGAACATATAGTAGCCGGGGCCGGCGGCCTCAGGGCCACCGGTGCTACAGTCAAAGCGCCCTAGCTGGCTGGCGGTATCAGCCTGCTAGCTGGCTGCCGGTCCAGAGTCGCAGACATGGCCGGGCTTCATACATACTGGGTCAGCATGGTACACCATATAGTGTGTACCATATATATAGAAGCTTTAGAATAACATATCTTTCAGCCTTTCAATTTGCTTTCAGGAGTCACATCTGTGGTTTCACCATACAAATTTAGAAGAAGATAAAGAAAGGGGGGGGGGGGGGGGGCAAAATGCCCCCCAAAGTGCACCACAGGGGTAAAAAGAAAAGTGCGGTACGGTCACAAATCCCAAGAGAGAGGGTTCGTTACATAAACTCAGATAATCATTTCCGATACAGGACAGCAGCACAGCCTGCCTACCATCCAATTGTATAGCAGCAAGCATGAGGGGTTTTGAGGCACCCCCACAAAACTGGAAAACAAAACTAGGAACAGTAAAAAAAGGAAGCAAACTAGAGGCGGAAAAAAGAGCGAAAGGGCGAGGGATGCCGAGGCAGGCATTCCAGAGCACCAAGCCCAACCACCACGAGAGGAGGGCGGGAAAAGAACCTTGGAATGCAGCAAGAGTGCCCTTGAACGGAAAATAGCTATACCGTATGCGCCTTAAGTATTGGCAAACGGTTTGGCAAACGACCCTTTGCCAAACCGGATAAGGGATCCAGCTTGAGACTACTCCAGGTGGCTGGCCTTTGCCAAGTTACGGTTACCATGGTACTCTGTCCACGAAGCCCTGGCAAATGTTCCTGTTTTGAATTGCTACATGGTTTTGTTTTCAGCAAGCTTGGGCAGACTACTTTGTGAACATGTACTTAACCTTGAACTTGGTTATACGTCTCCAGCCAGCAATTTGGCTATACCGGCCTGGCTACTAAGCCCTAGCAGATTTAATGCTCCTGATTTGAATTGTAACATGGGTTTACAGCAAGCATGGGCAGACTACTTGGAGAACATGTAACAAGGAAATGTCACAATAACATGACACTTTGCCAACTGGATTTCAGGTCTGAGCTTGAGACAGTCAAAGCCATAGACCCCATTTCCAAGGTAGTTTTGCCATGCTTTTCTGAGACCCAC
>JACBWV010000557.1:16464-21464 GCA_013435795.1 Chlamydomonas sp. ICE-L | reverse complement strand
CAGCCAGGCTTGCAGTTAAACCATGTAACAATTCAAATCAAATCAGGACCAGAGATGGGCTGATTAATCAGCCAGGCTTGCAGTTAAACCATGTAACAATTCAAATTTAATCAGGACCATAGGTGGGCTGAATAATCAGCTAAGGATTGCAGTTAACCCACGTAACAATTCATTTCAAATCAGGACCAGAGGTGGGCTGGACAACCAGCCAGGCTTGCAGTTTAAACCGTGTGTAACAATTCAAATCAAATCAGGACCAGAGATGAGCTGAATAATCAGCAAAGGATTGCAGTTAAACATGTAACAATTCATTTCAAATCAAGACCAGAGGTGGGCTGGATGACCAGTCATGGCTTGCAGTAAAATCGTTGCAACAATTCAAATCAACTCAGGACCGGAGATATAAGGTGCCCGCCGAGTAACTAGGTGCCCTCACAGATATTGGATGCCCACCGAGTAACTAGGTGCCCTCGCAGATATTGGGTGCCCGCCAGACATTGGGTGCCCGCCGAGTTACTAGGTGCCCTCATAGATATAGGGTGCCCGCCGAGTGACTAGGTGCCCTCACAGATATAGCGTGCCCGCCGAGTAACTAAGTTCCCCCCGCAGATATTGGGTCCAAGTTGTAAGGTGTTGTTATAATGCCCTCCATCCTACTATTGGTACTTGTGCAAGTGATAGTAAGCAACCCCCGCTCTCTCAATTGGCTCCCTAGTGCCTCTTATGCATTTGCAATTGAAATTGAAATTGTTACATCCGTGTAATACCGTTACTCACAGGACGTGAAGTTAAGGACACTATAGCGTAAGCCGGAGCTAGCTACAGTCACCGTAGGGCCACCTCAGTAAAAAGAATCACCACCGATGCCTGACCGGCAGGCATCGTGGCCATATCATGCCGGTGCAGCTTAATACGGGGGTTTTTCACCCCGGTTGGGAAGCACCAGCACAATGCAGCTGGCAAGACAAAACCTGAGGGGGGGCACGGTCTGTGTGCTAGTCCCCGGGTATCGACCCGGGGTGTGCTTCCATAAAACGTCTGCACTGTAAAATACTCTGAAAGCTAGTGATGGTGTGGGAGTGGACTGTGTCCGCCAGTTTAAGGGCACACGGTCTCTTAAGTCCAAGTGTGGTCATGGAAGTCAAAAAAGAGGTTGGAATAGTACCAGTTGTTCCAACGGTGATAACTTCGTAGTGAACGAGGTATCCAGCCGATCTAAGGCCATTTACTAATTCAACATGCTGGGCGTGTTTAGTGATAAACTTAGTAGCATGGTTGGTATCAGAGCAGTATCCAAGCTCAAGAACCCAGAGTTCTTTATCAGCCATACAGGTAGGAGAGTCTATGTCAGGTAGGACGGCGAGGTCAGGTCTCATTTTCTTCCAGTCCTCTACAGTAATAGTGGAGGGGCGTAGCCAGTCAGGGAGACGTTGCCCAGGACCCCCCTGGGGAGGTCCTCTTCCTTGCCAGCGTCCATGATCATTCTGCGGGATCCCAGGGCTCCGGTGCAAATGGCCTTGTGGATGAGTCGCACTGCGGCGTCATGTCTCTTGATATAGAGCCCCTTGAAAGTCCGGTGTGTGCAGCCCGCCAGGTATGTGGCCCGCTCCGTCCTCACAGGTGTGGCAGATGGGGCATAGGGAGTTCGTGGGTGGGTGAGTGCTGGTAATATAAGGGAGTTTCCAGCGGAATGCAAGTTTACGGTTCCACAGTCTCACCCCAGCGGGCTTTAAGGATGTGGAATTTAGTTTTATGTTGGATATATAAGGGTTGAGGTCCAAAATTTGTTACTTGCATGAGGACGTTGGTGGGGAGTGTTTATCAGCCCCAGGTGGTTGCATAAATCCCTTTAAGAGGGTGTTGGCCAAGGTGGGCAGCTAGTGGGCAGGTTAGAGGTGATACCTTGTGTAAGGTTAGGTGCTAGGATGCGTGGGGGAATATCCCCATGGGTTGTGCGAGGAGGTTGAACTGTGGGCCAGTAGACATTGTGGCGGGGGATTCCCCAGTGTTGTCAGTAAAATTGGTGGAGGCGGGTGCTCAGCTGCTTTGCGTGCCAGAATGTCTGCCCTGTTCATTTCCAAGGATACCTGTGTGGGAACGGACTTTACAAAGAGTAGTGTGGAGCCATGCAGGCTGCGTTGGCAATGAGGTGTTTTGCTGATTGCAGTAGTTCAGCTGCTCTCGCGGATGTTGTTGTGGTAGGGTCCTGAATCATTTTTTGTAATCCAGTTGCCGCGAGCAGCGGCTGTCTGTTCTGGCGTGTAAGCGCTTGCATCGTCAATGTTGAGAAGGGGTGGGGGATGGCTACCAGTTCTTCCCTGTTGTTTAGTTTTTGGTGGGCCCCTATTCCCCCGAGTTCATGGGTAGCTTGGCCTGCAGCCGGGAATAACTGCAGCACCTACTTTGCTTTAGGGTGCCCTGGTTTCCCTTATTCGGGTCTATCTCTGCGTACTGTAGCCCTGGAGGGCCTGCGGAGGGGTAGCGCGGTGGAGCCCTGGAGTGCGTCGTGGTCCGCTGGAGCGGGCGGCGAGCGTGAGGTGTTGGTGGTCGTCGAGTTTGCCGGGGTTTTGGTTTTTTGCCCCCGAGCTTGGTGTGTCGTGGGTGGGTAGCTTACAATGTCAGAGGATTATGTTCCGCGTGGGCGGAGGGGTGGCAAGTAGAGGGCACACGATGCGGCGCGGCTTTGCATGTAGCTGTCCATTGGTTATCCCATCTTGGAGTTTCGGCACGTAGGTTTATCTTGCTGTGGGGGTGAATATACGGCTGAGGTTGCCGTTTTTGGGTGGAGGGTGGGTGTGAGATTGCTGCCAAGCAGATTCAGAGGTGATATAAAATTCAGACTGTGGTCTAGCGTCAATAGCAGTACGATGGGAGTACTGCCAGGGCAGCCTGCGAGCTTGGTAGCGGAGGGGAGAAAGAGTGTTTGTGGCGGGCCGGGCGCCACTCTGTGTATACTGGTGGAATGAGCCGCCAGCAGTGTGTGCTTGTCCCTCCTTGGGTCAGTTGGTTCCCATTTGGTAGGGTGGTGATTTTTTTTGAAGTGGTCATCGTTTTGTGAGAGAGGCGAGGTAAGTCTGCGTTGGGGAATGTGCCAAGACAAGACAGTGCCCAGTGTGGGTTATAAAGCTATAAAAACGTGGGTGTGTGTGGGTGTGGATTGGTCATCCAGATTGGTGAGGATGCGTTTGTAGAATTGTAGGCTGAGGGTGGTTGAATGTCCAGTCCTGTGTGCATGTGGGTGTGTCAATTTCGAAAGTTTGTGAACAAGGTTGTGGTGGTGTCAGCTTTAACTCCTGGGGTAGGTGGGCCCCTGGCCTTGTTGTTGCCGGTTAGTACGTTGGGGGTCCTGTCTAGGTGAGGTTGTGGGCTAATGGGGGCGTAGTAGTTTTAAAAGTAGTGGTAATTGGGCGTTACTGCGTTGTCCCAAAAGTTCAACAGGTGAGACGTCCTGGTGGATTGGGCGTTTCAAGATGGTGGAGGTAGTAGGTAGTGGTAGGTAAGAGGGGTGCTGTGGTAGGAGGCTGATCATGTGTGTGTAGGAGTGATGATATGTTCGGTGTGTATGATGTTGGGGCCCTTGACGTGGCCACCAGTGGACGGAGTTAGTTGTCGTCGTTTTGTAGGAGCGCTGCCCCGCCAAGCTCGTACTGTGAATGGGCTTTTTGAATTGGGATCCCGTAGCCGGTGGGCTTGCGGAGCAGGCGCCGCGGGTGGTGAAGGTGGCGATGCTGCGGGGGAATTTGGTCATGGGGCCCTGCGGCTCAATGACCGCAGTGACGGTAGGGAGTTTTTCTACTATTGCACGGTAATAAAATTTAGAGGTGGAGCAGTGCGGATCCAGGATTTGCACAAGCTGTGGCGTGCTGACCGGGTCTGGGGGTACATCACGGTTGGGGCAGCCCATCTTGGGCGCGTGACTGCCTCGGTCCGCGTGGCCAGACGCTTCACCACTTGGTTTCCTTCCAGGGTCCCCAATGGAACTCCGGTCCTCGTAGTATGCCTGCGTCAGTAAACAGTGAGCGTGAGGTTGGGTAACGCGGCGGTGGGTGGGGTGGGAGATGAGGAGTTCAATGGAAGCAGGAGAGTTACGTTATAGGTTGGTGTTCCTGCGCAATGGCTAACCGGGCGCTAGTTGTCGGGATGTTGGCGTCATTGTCTGTTGAGAGGGCCCGAAGCGTGGTCCAGAGGTGTATTGGGGGAGGGGAGGGAGGCGACGGCCCAGTTGGAGGGAGGATGAGTGTGAGCGGTGAGACTGGTTTCAGGGCACCGTGTGGGTGTTGTAAATTTGTAAGGTGATAAGAGAGAGATCTTGTAGTGGTGACAAGGTGCTTTGCATGGGGTGACCAGGTCATGGTAGATAGATGTCCAGGTTCATGGGAACTGGAGTCATGAGTGATACAGGGACTTGGCCTGTGGAGGAGAGGAAGAGGTGTATGTTAAGTTTGCAAGAAGTTCTGTGTCACATTCCAGAAATGTTTATGTCAGATTTTTAATACTTCAGTGCTGGGGTAGGGACCTATACTTAAGTTGCTTTGCGGGATAGAGAGAGAGGATTAGATGTGGTGTCATGGTGGAAATTGATATTATTAAGGAGAGCATCGCGTGGGATTCAGGTGACATTGGCGTTCATGCGAGATGGGGGGGCTGTTGCAGTTATCGGGTATATTCAGTGATTAGAGAGGGAACCACCTAGTCCTGCCTCGGTTATTGGGAGTGGGGGAGCGTGCTTTGTCGGAAAAGATCTGGGGGGAGGGAGCAGTCGAGTTAATGTTTTATATGCTCTGTCAATGACATGAATAATTTTACTATTGCTACTTGTGCTACACTCCATGTGTACGGTTTCTGTTTTGATTGCACATAAAATCAAATTCACTGGAAGTACCTCTGAATCTAACGGTGGGCTTTCTCGAATTCAAAAAGACAAAACAACGTCGGTGATTTACAGTTGCTCTTGGGCTATCTACAGTCTTAGTGTTGTGTGGGTTTATTCGATTTGATTC
>JACBWV010000557.1:0-15848 GCA_013435795.1 Chlamydomonas sp. ICE-L | reverse complement strand
AGTTTGTCCGTCGTAGTAGGAGCGCTTGTGCCCCGCCGCCTCTGGTCATGGTTAGTCTCTTACAGTATGGGATCACGTATAATAGGTGAGCAGAGCCGCCGGTGGCCGCGAGGTGCGCTGCTGTCCGGGGGATTCTGGCCTCGCGGATCCTGTCAGGGGGTGTAGGTGGGAGTTGTCGTACTATATGCCCCCGGGGGGTCAAATGGATAGTGGAGGATGGACGATCCAGGATTTTGCATCATAAGTAGTGAGGCGTGCTTGATCCCATGTGGCATAATGCTGGGGCAGCCCGACATGCTTGTGCGCGTAGACTTGAGCCTTGGTCTGCGTGGGCCACGCCCACCATTGGTTTTCCCTCCAGGTCCCCATGGAATCCGCTCGTAGGCTGCGTCAGTAACAGTGAGTGAGTTTGGTAACGCTGGTGGGTGGGGTGGAGGGTTCATAGAAGCAGGAGAGTTTAAACGTTATCGGTTGTGTTCTGCGCCAATGTTGCGTAACCGGGCGCAGTTGTCTTGTGAGAGGGGAAGTGGGTCGAGTATATTGGGGAGGCACAGTTATGGAGGGAGGAAAGTCTAGCGGGAGAGCTGTTCGGACGTTTGTAGTGTTTAGTAACTTTGTGTGGGTATAGATAGGATCTGTATCTGCAAGGTGAGTTCCCATGGGGGTGACGCAGGTCATGTTATGAATAGATGCCAGGTCATGGATGGAGTCATGAGTGATACAGGGAATGCCTGTGGAGGAGAGAAGAGAGTTTATGTTAAGTTTGTCAAAGTTCTGTGTCATTCAATAATTGTTATGGTCAGATTTTTTAAATATTTCCAGCTGGCGGCTAGGACATATTACGTAATTGCTTTGCGGGATAGAGAGAGAGGGAGCTAGATGGTCAATGGTGGAAGTTGATGTGTTTTAGGAGAGCTCTAGGAGGATTCCCAGTGACTCCTGGTCGGTCATGGACTGGGGAGGGCTGTTGCAGTTATCTGGGTGTATTCATTAGTAGGATGGCACCCCTAGTACTGCCTCTGTTTTAGGGAGTGGAGTGCTCGTGTCGAAAAAAAGATCTGGGAATGGAGCAACAGAGTTTTACACTTTTTAATACTGCTTCCTGTATGACGTGAATGTCGGTTAGTGAGAAGGGAGCTCTATCAGATGGGTAGTAATAGGCTGCTCTGAACATTGTGAAATTATCGAAAGCATTGGGTGGGGGTTGGCCCTTTTCTGAGCTTTGGTGAGGATACTCACCCTTTATTGTGAATGTTTCAATAGTAAGAGTGGAGTTGAGTTTTCCAATTTAAGGTATTTAGAGATTGTGAACCCCCAAGTATTTGTAGGCTTGGTCAGCGGCCGGTAGGTAGGCAATAGGAAGTTTTCCTATAGGAATTTTTATCTAGCCTTTGGTTTTTTTTTGAGTGGTTGTTGTTTATAGTTTGAGAGGGGTGTTATTTGTGGAGTATGCCACTACCAACATCTGGTGGCGTTAAGAGGAATGCCGTCGGATGGCGCAATCGCTAAAGTTTTGAACTTTACCACAGGTGGGAATGCGAAGTCCTCTGAGCTGGCCTGTTGGACCGCAGTGGTCGTCAGCATACCCCAAGCTGGCTGGTGTGGTGTTCAGCTCTGCTGTTTTGGAGGTCGGGAGCCGCTGGATCCTCGTCCCCCAGAACGGATCCATCTGTGTAGGGGTTTTTCTAAGAAAAAGATAATGAAGAGTCGGGGGGCGAGAGTAATCCCCCTGGATGGTGCCCTAGATGGGGATTGGGGAGCCAACGGGGGGGGTGTATTGTTAGGAGAATATGTTTAGTAGAGTTTTGTAATTCCTTTAATTTGTCTATGTGTCGTGGTTGGAACCCAAGCTGTGCATGAATCAGAGAAGGTTTTGGTGATCAACATGTTAAAAGCAGAGCTAAAGTCGAAGTATGCATCATAGAGGTCCTGGTGGGAGAGGGCAGCGTCCTCAATGTTGTGGAGTAGGTTTCAAAGTTTGTCTATGGAGGTACTTTTGTCTTGTCTGAACCTTCTTGGAGGCGCTAAGAATGTGTTGGTTTCAGAGTAGGTAGTAATAAGTGTTAGTAACAAGGGAGGTCCCAGATTTTGGCTACGCATTGTGTAGGGCCTATTGGCCTTATTTGATTTTAAGCAAAGGATCTGATTTTTTGTGAGCATGACTGTGTTTGATTTTCCCAGCAGTCTGGTGTTTCTCTCCCAGGAGCCATACTGCTGCTGATTTTTGTGTATGATGAGTGGCATTTCTTGGGCATGCACATAGTAAATCATTAGGTATGTATGCCGTCCTGGGCCAGTGGCTTTGTTGTAGAGAGTTTTCCTAATCATCAGCATAGGGTGTTGAGTAGGAGAGAAGGTGTAGGGAGAGGCAGTGTTTTGTATGGGAGTTGGCTGGAGTTTCCAAGTGGTGTATGTGTCTGTGTGTATTTCCCATGGAGGGGGTGGCGTGTCGTGTTAATAGTCATCTGAGATGATGGAGTGGGAAGGTGACATACGTTTCCCATTGTTTAGTCATAACTTCGCAAGGACCCTGGGTGCTAGTGCTGAGGCTGTGTGTGGAATGCGTTCCAGTAGAGCAGTGGGTTGTGTGTGTGTGATTTCAGGAGAGAAAATATACCTGTGAGTTTGTCGTGCTTGTGTACTGAGGCGGCGTCGGAATTTCTTAATGGAGGCGGTTGCTCTCTCTCTTTGAGTGCAACCTGCATGTGACGTAATTCTGTAATACTTGTTTAATATCAGCAGTTAAGGAGAGACAATAGTCAGAGAGGAGTAAATTTTGAAAGTGCTGTTGTATTTTAATTTTAGTGGTAGGTGAGTATGTGCCTGCCGTGTGAGGTGTGCTTCTAAGTTCCATGTATTGTTGTTGGTCAAGGGTGGTTGGAAGCTGTTCGGAGTGATTAATGTGTTTAATATGGTAGTTAAGTCTTCTGTAGGTTTTGGCAGTTTTGTCTTGGCAGGAAGGTGCCTGGTGTACTAGGCTTGGTAGGGCAGGTGTCAGTCATGATGGAGAGAGCTTGGTGAAGAGTGAACATGAGATGATTTGTCATGCTGTTAAGGTCTTCGGTATGGTGGCTTTGAGTTCTTGTCTAATAGATTGAATGTGTCCAGATGTTTTATCTTCTCCCAGTAAAGTTTGTGCTATAGTCCAGGCTTTATCTATGTTAATGTGGCTGTGCTGGAATTGATGGAGAAAATTGATTAGAGATGGCTTCTTTAGCTTTGGGCCATGTCTTGTTGCTTGAGAGGAAGCTGCAGTTGAGGTGTTGGATTGTGAGGTGGTATGTCAAGGTTAGGAGGGGGAAAGAGAGAGGAGGTAATGTGTTGTTCCAGGGTCAAGTGGTCCAGTGTGTCTCCCATTTGGTGTGCAGTTTCTGTCACCGTTGGTTGCAGTTGGGGGGTTGATGAGAATGATGTCATCTATCCTGCTACTGTAGGAAGTGTTGTCTGAGTAAGTGTGGGGACGTGGTGACGGTTGAATGTGAATTGGATATTTATTAAGGTGTTGATAGTGGGGCTGGTCCTCCAGGTGCTTGATTGTGTTGCTTCTATCAGTAAGGTAGTAGGCTGCATTCCAGTCTCCCCCTGCAATATAGTGATGAGAGGGGTTTGGGATATAATGTAGTGAATGTGTTCATAAATTCGGGCTCTTTGGCAGGGTCATTGCAGGGCATGTAGACGCCTAAAATGTGGGTAGTGTTGTTAATAGGTTTGATGAGTGAGATGACCAGGCTATGTCAGTGGGGACTTCATGTTTAATTGGATGAGTAGTAAGAGTCTTTTTATAAGTGTGATAACTCCAGCTGAGCGGGTTACAATGTTGTCTGCATTGGTAGCTTGCTTAATGGTTTTGCTGCTGTGATGAAAGTGGTAGTCAGATAGGTCTTGTTTGATCATATTAATTATACCTGTGTTGTTAGAGGTGAGTTTTGTTTCGGTGAGAATAGCAATGTCAGGATCATTAGTTCGAATATGGTCGTAGAGTGTTTCCCAGGATGAGAAGATGCCTCTGCAGTTGGAAGTGATAATGTTAGTGAGATAGATGTGCAGTTTGCTGCTGTTGAACAGGATATGAGGTAGGTGTGGGTTATTTTAATTCTTTTCGTTGGAAGGGTTTTTGTGGTGAGTCTGGGGGGAGTAGGTTTCTTGGTAGGAGGTTCTGCTCCAAAGATCCTGCTCTGGCGCATCTTGTTGCTGTCGGGTATGGCAGGTCTAGTAGGGATAGGAAGGTTAGTCTTGGGAGGTTGAGTTGTATCCCTGGGTGTTTTTTTGGTGGTCGGTGATTTATGTGTAGAGTTTGAGTGGAGGGAAGTGGGGTTGCAACGGGTAGAGGTTCTTTTAGGTTTCTTAGATTTGGGAGGCTCCTCATCATCAGAGACAAGGTCTACAGTTTCTGTAGGAGCTGGGGGCTCTGTAGGATCTGCAGGGTGAATGTGATCTGTAGGGTGTGGAAGGTCCGAGAGAAGTTGTTGAAGTTGTGAGGAGTCTGTAAGATCCATCTGGTCTGTAAGAACTATCTGGTCTGAGGAGTCGGTAGCATTGTGAGGTAAGAGTGGTAGGTAGGTTTATAATGATAGTTTGAGTTGGGTTGTTTGGTTCATAGTACATTTCAGGCTGGAAAAGTTGAGGGCAGGGTAGTCCAGATGTGTCTTGTAAGGGTGTAAATGTGCCCTTGAAGATGTGCCAGTCAGGAGGCTTCAGGGGATAGGGGCCTTCAGAGTTCATATCCCACACTCACCGTCCAGTTGCTTAATGGCCTTAGCATGTCCATATCCAGAGTGATAATGTAGGAGGAAGCAAGAGCAGTTGGTAGGGATGCGTTGTAGGATCTGCATCTGTGAGCTGCCCAGCATGATACCTTCAGAGTAGGTCAGTAAAGTCCCTGCGATTTCTGTGTGGGGGCTAATATGGTGGGGGATGTATCTTGGGTTGGTGTGCTTAGTAAGGAGGCCAAGGTGAGATTTGTTGGAAGAAAGGTAGAAAGTAATAAGATTGCTAGAATAGTTACCAGTGAGACTGTCATAGTGCCCTTCTAGAGTCCATTGTTGGCACGTATAGTTGCGCACATGAGTGTCTAATTTTACAGAAAAGTCTAGGATTTCGTCAAGATCAAGAGCTTTGTACCCCAGGTAAATGTTGATGGAGTGTATTTGGCAGTTGGAGTCGATTTGGGGTTCCCAATATGGGAGATTGGTGCGGTGGGTGGTCTGGGTTGTTTGTACGGCGGGGGTGGGGGGTGGTGGCTTGGTCCTCCTCCATGGGGTCCTCCGGGAGGTCCTCCTCCATAGGGTTGATGGGGTTGTGATCTAGCCATGCTTCATTGGGTTGTCCTGGTTGTAGTGTATAGGTGTGGCCCTGGATGCTCGCCCATTTACGAGGGGTGTTCAGGAGAATGGGTTGGTGTTTGAGAGAGTCTATCAAGTACCACTCACCCTGGAAGTGTTTGATTGTGGCTGCATGGCCAAATACCGTGCTGAAGTTGAGTATGCATGCCTGGTGGGGGTGGAGGCGCTGTAATATGTTCCTTTGTGCTGCCCGGCATGATGCCCTTGGGGTATGTCTCTCGGTGTCCATGGTTAGGAAGGGGAAGCTGAGCAGGGGTGTAAGGGGGGTTATACAACGGGGTGAGGATGCCCACAATGGGGTGGTGTAGATGCAGGAAGGAGCTAAGCAGGGGGACTGAGAAGTTGCCCTGGCCGTGTCCAGTTGTGTAGTGCTCGTCCCTAATTCTACGGCGGCTGGTGTGGAGGTGATCAGCGTATGCGAGGATAGCTAGGGGTTCTATGTACGGACCTCCTAGGTAGGTATTTATGGCGTGGGACTGGCAGAAATTATATGCTTGGGGTTCCCAGTATGGGAGGTGGGGTTGGGAGGGGAGAAGAGGGAGGGGGAGAGGGGGTTGGTCTCCTCCTCTACACGTGGGGTGGGGGGGTGGGCATTTGGATCTGGATGTGTTTAGGCTGGTGGGGATGGCTGGGTGGGGGAGGCTGTTGGTGGCCTGGGGACCCCCAAGTTGGCTATTCATTGAGTGGGCCTGGCAGAGGTCGAATACTTGAGGTTCCCAGTATGAGGGGGGGGGGGGGGGGGGTAGGGGGGTATGGAGTGGGGGCGAGGTCTGACCCCTTCCTCTACAGGTGGGGTGAGGGGGCAGGCAAGCGGGTTGAGGTGTAATTAGGCTAGTGAGGATGGTGAGGTGTATGAGGCTGGTGATGACCTGGGGAGTCATGAGGTAATACAAGCAGGTGGTTACCGGGAGGTAATATAATAGCATGGAGGTTCCGATGATGAGGCAGGGGGCGGCAGGGGACCACGTCTTCTTACATGAGCATCTCCGTGCCTTATAGATAAAAGCCTTGCTGCCTCTTCCCTGTCTATGTCTAGTAGCTCTGTTTAGGGTAGGGGGGGGGGGGCAGTCTGGCAGGGTCAGGTAGATGCATGTGGTGATTAATGCCCATCCCGCTATTATAATGTTCCATAGTATGAGCCCCTGGGCCCATGCGTCTGAGGCATAGGGAGTGAGCCACCACCGAAAAATACTAGAAATGGTATCACCATGAGGGCACATGCTCAGGTATGGATTTACCCAGGAGTGTCTTTGGGCCATCCTCTGATCACACCTAGGTTGCACATGGTGTACATATTGGGCCAGGGTGCCTACTCTACTGGATGCTTTAGGGGAGAGGGGCTTTAGCTTCTTTGTGGGAAGGCTTATTACTTCTTTGGGGGAAGATTTGTGCTTCTTTGGAGGAAGGCTTGTTGCTCCTTTGTAGGAAGACTTGCTCGTTTGTAATGAGGCTTGTTGCTTCTTTGTAGGAAGACTTGTGCTCGTTTGTAATGAGGCTTGTTGCTTCTTTGTAGGAAGACTTGTGCTCGTTTGTAATGAGGCTTGTTGCTTCTTTGTAGGAAGACTTGTGCTCGTTTGTAATGAGGCTTGTTGCTTCTTTGTAGGAAGACTTGTGCTCGTTTGTAATGAGGCTTGTTGCTTCTTTGTAGGAAGACTTGTGCTCGTTGTAATGAGGCTTGTTGCTTCTTTGGAGGAAGACTTGTGCTCTTTTGGAGAGAGGCTTGTGCTCCTTTGGGGGGAGACTTGGTGTTATTATGATGATGACTTTTTGGTGGGGGCATGCTGTGTGTGAAGGGTCGTACGATGGTATGATTGCAAGGTGGCATGGTCTCTTCAGGTGGGTATTGACAGCAAGTTGGTGATCTAGATTTTGGGTGTTGGCATGGTCACCTGGTCGCATGGTTGCATGGTTGAGAAATCGTCTCATGTGGGTCTTGGCGGCAGGTTGGTGATCTGAGTTCGCTGCATTGCCCTGATCGCATGGTCGCGTTAGGTTGGAATTGGTAGCAAGGCGGTGTTCTATATTCGCAGAGCCGCTAGTATGGATCTTACCCTGCTTCGGCTTTTCTTGTTTCGACTCTCCTTGCTTATGCAATTCTTGTGCGGCACGGGGGCTAATTTTGTACATGATTGGGCAAGTTGTGTCGCGCTTGAGCTGTTCGAGTGATGAGGCCTTAGTATTTGTGGTAGTTGCCAGGAGTCGTTTATGACGATCGGTTTGCGGGTCCGCGTTCAGAAGGGTAATGTGACGCTCGGTGGGAAGGTCCGCGTTCGAAAAAGCAGGTAGCTGTCCTGGGTACCTGCATGGAGGGGGAAAGTGTTCGTTAGTAGGTTTCTCGATTGCATGGAGCCTTCGCTCCTGGCAGCGACCATCAAGAATGCACCAGGGATACGCGCTTTGCATCCCCCCCTGTTGGGAAGTCCAGGGAGAGGCGCATTCTGTCCGGAAATTCATACTTCCGACTGCCCAGAGGTGCAGCCGACCAAAATAACCGCATATCACCCTGCGATCACATCGATTGCTGCGACTCGCGTCAGATGTTGAAGACAGCCACTTCGATAGCAGCATCGCCTCTGCGGAAGCATGAGCTCCTGTTTGGTTGCAGTTTCGGGGAGAGTTGACCAAAACTGCACGAAACAGAGAGCAGGTGGTATCATTCGGTAGCGCAGACGCAGGAGGATGCGAATGCGCTACGCGAATGCTAAGAAGGAGAATGAGTAGCGAGAAGGTTACATGGGAAATTCGAATGGTGTTATATCAGTCGATACTAGTCAGAAGCAAGCAACTTAAGTATATGTCCCTAGCCCGCCAGCTGGAAATTATTAAAAAATCTGACGTAACAATTTCTTGGAATAACACAGAACTTCTTGACAAACTTAACATACACTCTCTTCCTCCCCCCCCACAGGCAATCCCTGTATCACTCATGACACCATTCCATGACCTGGACATCTATTCATACCACGACCTGGTCACCCCCATGGGAACTCACCTTGTCAGCACTACAGATCTCTCTCTTATCACCCTACACAAAGTTACTAAACACCACAATTCCACAAACGGCCCCTGAACCGCCTCACCGCTCACCTCTCCTCCCTCAAAACTGTCGCCCCCTCAATACACTCTGACCCACTTCCCCTCTCACACCGACAACTTGCGCCCGGTTACGCAATTGCGCAGAACACAACCGATAACGTTAAATCTCCTGCTCCTATTGAACCTTCCACCCCACCCACCCAGCGTTACGACCCCCACGCCACTGTTACTGACGCAGACTACGAGGCGGATCCCACAGGGGACCTGGAAGGAAACCAATGGTGGGCGTGGCCCACGCAGACCGAAGGCAGTCACGCGCAACAAGCATGGGGCTGCCCCAGCAGTGATGCCACCTGGGCAGCACGCCACTTCTTGTGCAAATACTGGATCCGTCACAACGCCACCTCTAATTTTTTCCGTGCATATAGAATAGCTGCCACCTCACACCCTGACAGGATCCGCGAGGCCATGACATTCCCCGACAGCAGCGCACCTGCACCACCGGCGCGCCTGCTCCGTCCACCTTACCTACGGTTCCCAATACAAAGCTCTGCACATTACGAGCTGGCGGGGCAAGCGCTCTTACAACGACGACAAACTAGTCACCTCCACTGTTGTCCACGTTCAATGGGCCCCAACCACCATGCACAACGAACATATAAACTCTTACACACACATGGGATACTGCATCCACCACAGCACACTTGTTACCTCCACTACCTCCACCATACACTGGAAACCCCAATCTCACCATGCGTCTCACCTTGTTGAATCTGGGGCAACCAGCATACGACCAATTAACCCACACTTTTAAAACTACTCCCCCATTAACCACACACCTCAACCCTAGGAAGGACACCCACCTTACTAACCTTCAACAACAAGGCCAATGGGCCACCTCCCCAGGATTTAATTCTGACAACCACAACCTTGTTCACAAACTTCTGAAAACTGACACACATGACAGGCATCCAGACTGGGACATTCAACCACCCTCAGCCTACATTATACAAACAGGCATCCTCACCACTCTGGATGACCAATCCACACACACACACACACCATCGCTTCATATCTTTATAACCCCACTGGTCACTGTCTTGGGCACATTCCCAACGACAGACTCACCTCTCTCAAACAAAACTATGACCACTTCAAAAATCACCACCCTACCAAACGGGACCAACTGACCCAAGGAGGGACATACCACACTGACTTAGCTGCCCTCTTCACCAGATACAGAGCTACCCCTGCCGCCACCAACGCTCTTTCTCCCCTCCTCTACCAAGCTGCAGCTGCCCTGGGCATCACTCACCATCGTACTTCTAACCCTTTTAGCTACGACCAAAGCCTCACCAGCTTCTCTTCTACCAGCCCAGCTGACCAGCTCTTTGGCTCTAACCAAGACCCTTTTCTTACCATCTGGACTGGGGGCTCCCTGGTGGACATTCCTAACTCCACTACACAAGCACACCAAGCTCTAAGGTGGGCCCTAGCCAGTGCTGACCATGCTGAAAATATTCTCAGCCCTACCTGCACCTTGATGCTCCTTCCTGACGACCTGGCTGCCCCCTACAAAACTCTCCTCCACCACTCATGGATTCACTATATTGACTCTATACCACAGTCTGAATTTTATACTACCTCTGACACCTGGCTGGGCAGCAAATCTCACACTACACCCTCCACCCCAAAACTGCACCTCATCCTTATATGCAACCCCCACAGCCAAGCTACTAACTTTCCTAAACTCCAAGAATTTATTAACCAATGGACATACTACATGCAAAGCCTCTCCTCATCTTGGGAGCCCTCTACTATTACACCACCTCCCACTCTTACCTCCTCTGACATTGTAATTACCTACCCACGGAAACTCAAATCCCTTGTGTGCATGACAAAGCTACACCATCAACCCTGGGGGAATAGGGGCCACCAAAACTAACAACAGGGCAGAACTGGTAGCCATCCACCAAGCCCTTCTCAATATTGACTATGGCAAATCTCTTACACTCCATACAGACAGCCTCTGCTCTCTCCAACTTATACAAAAATGATTCATGACCCTATCACAGCAACCCGTTCTATTCATACTGAACTACTGCAATCAATTCAAAAACACCTCATTCAACGCATCTTGCATGGCTCCCACACCACTCTTTGTAAAGTCCGCTCCCACACAGGTATCCTTGGAAATGACAGGGCAGACACTCTGGCACGCAAGGCAGCTGATGAGCTGAGCACCCTGCCTCCACCACTTGTACTGACAACACTGGGGAAATCCCCCGCCACAATGTCTACTGGCCCACAGTTCAACCTCCTCGCACACCCATGGGAGATATTCCCCCACGCATCCTAGCACCTAACCTTACACAATGTATCACCTCTAACCTGCCCACTAGCTGCCACCTTGGCCAACACCCTCTTAAAGGGATTTATGCAACCACCTGGGCTGATAACACTCCCCACCAACTTCCCCATGCAAGTAATAAATTTTGGACTACAACCCTTATCCAACATAAAACTAAATTCCACATCCTTAAAGCCCGCTGGGGTAGACTGTGGAACCGTAAACTTGCATTCCGCTGGAAACTTCCTTATATTACCAGAACTCACCCACCCACGAACTTCCTATGCCCCATCTGCCACACCTGTGAGGACGGAGCGGGCCACATCCTGGCGGGCTGCACACACCGGACTTTCAAGGGGCTCTATATCAAGAGACATGACGCCGCAGTGCGACTCATCCACAAGGCCATTTGTACCGGAGCCCTGGGATCCCGCAGAATGATCATGGACGCTGGCAAGGAAGAGGACCTCCCCAGGGGGGTCCTGGGCAAACGTCTCCCTGACTGGCTACGCCCCTCCACTATTACTGTAGAGGACTGGAAGAGAATGAGAACTGACCTCGCCGTCCTACCTGACATAGACTCTCCTACCTGTATGGCTGATAAAGAACTCTGGTTTCTTGACTCTTGAGCTTGGATACTGTTCTGATACCAACCATGCTACTAAGTTTATCACTAAACACGCCCAGCATGTTGAATTAGTAAATGGCCTTAGATCGGCTGGATACTTCGTTCACCACGAAATTATCACTGTTGGAACAACTGGTACTATTCCAACCTCTTTTTTGACTTCTATGACCACACTTGGACTTACTAGACCGTGTGCCCTTAAACTGGCGGACAAAGTCCACACCATCACTAGCTTTCATATTATTTTACAGTGCACACGTTTTATGGAAGCACACCCCGGGTCGATACCCGGGGACTAGCACACAGACCGTGCCCCCCCTCAGTTTTTGTCTTGCCAGCCGCATTCCGTCGGTGCTTCCTAACCGGGGTGAAAAAACCCCGTATTAAGTTGCAACTGGCGTAATGTGGCCACGGTGCCTGACGGTGTCAGGCATCGGTGGTGATTCTTTTTTAATGAGGCGGTCCTACGGTGACTATAGCTAGCTCAGGCTTACGCTATGGTGTCCTTAACTTCACGTCCTGTGAGTAACGGCATTACACGGATGTAACAATTTCAATTTAAATTTAAATTCTAAGAGAGAGTTGTGATAAGACCGACAGGAATTCGTTCCGGTTCTGCGGTATCTGACTCAGCTGAGTAGTTGAGTAGCTGTGTACCGACCCACGACACGGGGATTGCATGCTAAAGCTGTCCAACGGTCCTGTGCCGCCAGCCCCCCTGAAGTTGAGAACCTAGCATACCCTATGGGTAGCGGTGAATGTTCGTTTGGTCGAAGGTCGAAATAATGCATGCATGCAATGCACCAGGTATATGCCCATGCTCATGCATATATATATATAGAGAGAGACCCACCAGCAGGAATGCGCTTTTGACTCAATATATGCCCTTGCTCATGCATATATATACCCACCAGGTATATGCCCATGCTCATGCATATATATACCCACCAGCAGGAATTGCGCTTTTGACTCAAATGAAAAACGGGTTATGATCCGATGCTGGTAATGTTCCGACGCGGGCGACGCAGTACACAGCAGTACAACTTGTGCGTCAGATTCTGACGAATTCTAAGCGCGGCGTTTGGCTCCACATTTCCAACCTAGTACTCACCTGCGAAGCTGCATGGATTGTCTGAACTTCTGATACGAGTTTTGCCTTACCCCGCGCCCCACATGCGAGACCGACCCGTTTTTTGAACCTCGTTTGAAGCTTAGGTTCCCTCCCACGTAGAAGAGCACCATGGCTGCAGATAGAGGCTCTAACAATATGTCTTCGGGCATGAGTGTCAACCAGCGGGCGATGTCAAGTACGTTGTTGTGACTATGCATGACGGGGGGGCTTCGTTGGGCTCCAACCGCCGGTCTGCCTACGATTATGCGATGCCGGTCACGAAATTATGCGTTGGGGGTGCATGAAAGGGGGTGCGTGGTTGAGTGGGTGGGGCAGGGGGAGATTCATACTGTGCATGGTGGTGGCTTGTCTGGGCTCAAATCGCTCCCCTGCCTACGATCACTCATAATCTCCCCCCCCCCACCCACCCACACCCACCCACCCACCCACCCACCCACACACCACCACGACCACAAATACACACACCACCACACATGCACACACACACCACCATCACCACCATTACACACACGCACACACACCACCACCACACACACACACCCCACCACCACACACCCCACCACACACACACCCCACCATCACCACCACACACACACACACACACACACCACACACACCACCACCACCACCACACACACACACCACCACACCACCACGGCCACACCACCGTCAACACAAGGGTGGGATGGTTTGAAAGGGATGGTTCCTGCAAGTAGTACATCAGTTTTATCACAGTACATTTCAATGCAATGTGATGCAACTGGGCTATTAGATAAAGCCATATGAGCATTGCAGTAGTAGGTGCCCCCCCCCCCACCCACCCACCCACCCACCCCACCCACCCACCCCACACACACACACACAAACACACACACACACACAGACTAACACACACACAGGTCACACACGCACACACACGCACACACACTATTGTATGCAGAGAGCATCTCCAACAAGATTAACCTGTCACTGGTGGATTCTGTGAGCATGATGCCCTACCAGGTTAGTGGTGGATAATCAGTAATGGATGATGAAGCTGTTTATCAGCATGCGGGCGCCTGTGTGTATGTAGAGAGAGAGAGAGAGAGAGAGAGAGAGAGAGAGAGAGGCAGAGCATTTCCAGCAATACCAACCTGTCACTGGTGGAATCTATGAGCATGATGCCCTACCAAGTTAGTGGTGGGGGATTCAGGAGGGTGTTGGGTAGGATGATCATGGGTGAAGTAGCTGGTTATCAGCAAGCGGGTGACTTGTGTGAATGTTGCAGAGGGGTGTGTGTATGGGGGGGGTGATCATGGGTGAAGTAGCTGGTTATCGGCATGTGGGTGAGTGGTGTGTATGTGGCAGAGGGGGTCGGGGGGGGGTCCGGGGGGGGGGGGGGGGGGGGGGGGGTCATGGGTGAAGTACTGGTTTATCAGCAAGCGTGGTGACTTGTGTGATGTGGCAGAGGGGTTGTGTATGGGGGGGGTTATCATGGGTGAAGTAGCTGGTTATCAGCATGTGGGTGAGTGGTTTGTATGTGGCAGAGGGGGTCGGGGGGGGGGGGTCATGGGGTGAAGTAGCTGGTTATCAGCAAGGCGGTGACTTTTGTGAATGTGGCAGAGGTGTGTGTGTATGGGGTTGTGATCATGGTGAAGGAGCTTGGTTATCGGCATGTAAGTGAGTGGTGTGTATGTGGTAGAGGGGTCAGGGGGGGGGGGGGGGGGGGGGGGGGGGTCATGGGTGAAGTAGCTGGTTATCAGCATGTGGTGAGTTGTGGTATGTGGCCGGGGTGGGAGGGGGGGGGGGGGGGGGGGGGGGGTCATGGTGAAGTAGCTGGTTATCACATGTGGGTGATGGTGTGAATGTGGCGGGGGGGGGGGGGGGGGTGGGGGGGGGGGGGGGGGGGGGGGGGGGGGGGGGGGGGGGTGGGGGGGTTTATTTTTTTTGTTTTTTTGTGTTTTGTGTTTTGGGGGGTGGTGGTGTGGGGTGGGAGGGGGGTGTCCTGGGTGCAGTCGCGGTTCTCCTCCTGTGGGTGCGTTGTGTGTATGTGCCGGTGGTGGGGCTGGGGGGTGGGGTGGGGGGGGTGGGGGGGGGTGTTCCTGGGTGCACGGTCGCTGGTTTATCAAACACATGTGGGTTGAGGTTTTTGTGTTGGAGTGTATTTTGGAGGTGGGGGTGATATAAATGCCTCACTTTTCCCTTCCAAGGTGTTTTTCTCAGCACTATTCGTATTTCTTTTGATTTTTGTTTATTTTTTTGATGTTCGCATCTCTGATAGAGGCAAGTTTATATAAAGGAAATTTGGCTGAGGTACAACCCAGAAGGGGTGGCCACCTCTCCTTCAGTTACTAGCATCCGTCAAGCGGTGCAAGAGCAGAATCCACCCCATCCCCCACAGTGACCCCCTCCTCTCTCCAGCCTTGTATTGAAGGTACTAGGTGGTGCAAGGGTACTAGAAGCACCATGGTGCTATGCAAAGACACTCTTTCCTTTCCTTCAAAATAACCCTGCTTCTCTCACGCCACCAACACGCCACTAACACGCACTTCAGTAGAGGATTGTGCTCTGGTGGAACCCCCAGACGTGCCACCTCGCATGTATCCCAACTCTCTGTCCGCCTCTCTCCCAACTCGCAGTTCAAGAGAGGATTGGGATTGGGTGAAACCTCAGAAGTGCCACCTCACATGTATGCCAACTCTCTGTCTACCTCTCTCCCAACTCGCAGTCTAATAGAGGACTGGGCTTGGGTGGAACCCCAGACGTGCCACCTCGCATGTATCCCAACTCTCTGTCCGCCTCTCTCCCAACTCGCAGTTCAAGAGAGGATTGGGCTTGGGTGAAACCTCAGAAGTGCCACCTCACATGTATGCCAACTCTCTGTCTACCTCTCTCCCAACTCGCAGTCCCCCCCGAAGTTCAAAAAGAAAAAAAAAAAAAAGACTTGGCTTGTTGGAACCCCAGACGTTCCCCCCCCCTCGCATGTATCCCCAACTCTCGCCGCCTGCTCTCCCCACTCCAGTTCAAGAGGATGGCTTGGGTGAAACCTCAGAAGTGCCACCTCACATGTATGCCAACTCTCTGTCTACCTCTCTCCCAGCTCTCTGTCTACCTCTCTCCCAGCTCTCTATCTACCTTTCTCCCAACTTGCAGTTCAAGAGAGGATTGGGCTTGGGTGGAACCCCAGAAGTTTCGCCTCGTTTGTCTGCCCGCTCAAGCCGCAGCGCAGGGAAACTAAAAGGAGATGATAGCAAGGCCCCTGACTTCCTGTACGCGAACAGTAGGAAGCCTTTGCATGTGAGTGGTTTTCATAGCTTCATTGCACTGTTGGCCCTGGGTGGTAGGGATGGGTGGGAGGGGAGGGGGTGGAAGGGGAGGGGG
>JACBWV010000502.1:42500-52444 GCA_013435795.1 Chlamydomonas sp. ICE-L | reverse complement strand
GACCAGGGAACCCCTGATAATACAAGCCTTTCGCAGGGCGTTGTAGTACCGACAGCAGCCCAAACCTATGGAGTTGCAACGGGGATGTTGATGTACAGTGTCACGCCACACGTAACACTATAATAGGCAATGTTTTTAAAAATGTCATACATGGGAGTAATGATGAATACACACCCCTAATAGGTTGCAGGTGTTTCTGAGCGTGCCCCTACCTAGGTTGGCATTATGTATGAGGTAGCCCTATCCACGTTCCGTTGCAGGCGTGGTGCAATGTGTCAACACCTAAGTAAGGTTTGCATGGTGTTGAGGTAGCCCCTACTCCGGTTTTGCATATGTGTTGAGGGAGCTACCAGTCGCCTGATGAGGTTTCTGCATGAGTTTGAGTGTAGCTGCCCTTAAACAGGTTGCATGGTGCCCCCCCCCTCCCAAGGTAGCCCTGTAGGTGCATGATGTTGAGTACCCTATAGGTTGCAATGAATGTGGAGGTAGCCCCTATAGGTTTGCATGAGTGGAGGTAGCCCCTATAGGTTTCATGATGTTATAGGTCAGAAATTCAGCCAGATCCACATCCACGGATTAATCTCTCGAGGATCTGACTCCGTGATTCCCATCAGGATTGTAAAGCGATCAGCTCTATATCTTGATTTGTTTGGCTGTAACACAAAAAACCCTGGGTGTCCCTGTTCCGTTCCTAGAATGGGCTCCACTGTATTTCATTTTCACTCAAGTTTTTAGTTCTAACTGGCAAGTTTGTTGATTTTTTTGTTCAGGATCTGTCTGGAAGAAGGTATCTTGAATTACTTTTTAGCTATACCTCTGGTGATTCCCCGTGCAAGCGAACGGCGGGCTGCCCCTCAGACCTCCCCGCCGTGTAATACGTCGTTATTTCTGTTTTTCTTTATTTATCGGCTGTAACTCAACCTAGTTGTGTAACACGTGCCGATATAGTGGGGGGGAGAGAGAGATTGAGAGAGAAAGAGACAAAGTCTGAGTGTTGTTGTATAAGTCCAGATGTGGCCAAATTGGCTTTAGAGATTCGCCAAATCTCGAAAAACAAGATTCGTGATCTATTATCAGAAGGGGCTAAATATGAGCAGCCTTTTATGAAAATCCCCAACAAAATCGCAAGTAAACGATGGAGACCCTAATTTCAAAGCTACCAGTCCTACCATGAACTGTCAAACACGCGAAGCAGCCAAATTGCTGGCTGGACGGAGCCATGTAACCAAGGTTCACATTCAAGTTCTACCACGACCTAAGAGCACTGCCAAGGCGGATGATTGATGATGGACTTCTGAGTTCATTATTTATATTGCCACCAAGAATTCATGGAGTTGATTACGGTTGCTATAACACACGAGTGGTTCATCGTCTAACCCTAAATATAGCGTTATATTTTGACTTAACTATGAACGGCAATTGTTATGCTGTTAGTAAGCAGTCTAGTCGGCTACCAAATTGGCCCAATTGACTTTCCCAACGCATGAATTGAAATTGAGACCTGGTTACATAAGCTCCAGCCAGCCAATTTGACGCAATTTGGCGCTGTTCTTCAGCATGAAATTAAATTACTAGGGGGAAACAACTAACCATTTCCAACCATGGTCAGACGGGGCTTTAGCGAGTACGCTCTAATGAACTGATACCCCCAACATCGATGATTCCATGTCCTGGCCCCCTACTGTTATCCCAATGTGTCCTCGAGGGGTTGGACGGAGTCAAGAGGGAATTTATAAGTTGAAGGCACACATACAGGGATGTTGTTGGCAGTAGTGAATTCGAACTTGGGTAATATTGCTGCTCCCGCCTTTAAGGCTGCTCGCCATCTTCGGCCAAATACATACCAACTCAAATCAAAGCATATTATCATATATGTTTGATTTAATATACGCATTCATCATTCTAAAAAACAAAGGTACAACTCTCACGAACTTGTTGCGTTTGACGGATCTGTCAGAGTTACGCAAGAGGGCCAAGGATGCGGTATGTGGGTCCCATTTGCCCAGGGGTACCGCACTCTCATGCAACCATCCACTTAATCAGCCTGACATCAACCTGAACTTGGACAATCGCAGCCCCTGGAACACTACCAATATCCAAACAGCCTCCTCCCCCCTTGCCCAACCCCTGGAGCCCACCATCCACCCCACCGACACATAGCCTGTACTCCCCCTCTGGCAATTGCATTGTCCGACTTCCCACCCCTCGGACAAACGACTCCACACCAATACAACACCGCTAGCCTGTGCGCTCACACTCCCCAGGGTCCTTTCTGAGACCAAGCCAGACCCATTTTCACTGTCTCAAGGACACCACACCCCCGGCACCCACGCGCCTCACCCCCCACTCCCTTCAAGCCCTCACGTTGTTGTGGGGTCCAAACCGAACAGGTCAATAGCGACACTCCCTACCCACCATCTCTCCCCGCACTATCCTTTCACCCCCGGCCCTCATGGCCACCGTCTTAGTGGGCAAGCCCAGGCCCATATCTCTTCACGCGCATTTGACAGGAGCACTCAGTGATACACTCCCTGCAGGATGCTAAAGAAGCCCAGAAGCAGTCAGATGGGAACCACCAGTGCAAAGGCAGCCAAGTCACTTCATCCCAACGCGCACCCTCCTCATGGTCCCACACACAAGACCACGCCTATGAAACACCCACCACCCACCCCACCCCTGGGTCCAGGTCCCTAATACCATCCAGCCGGGCCACCCCCATTCTCCCGCCAACCGTCCATCGGCCGGCCCGGCACCCCTGACCCAAGCAATGGATGAGGCTATCATCGCTGCATCCCTCCCACAAAATGCACCCAACCATCCCCAACCCTGCATCGTAACCTGCCCACCTCTCCTTCCCCCCACCAGGAGAGCCTCAGGCTCTCCGACTCATCCTACATGCCCCTTTGTAGTGTCCCCCCGCCCCCCCCACGAAAACCACCACCCCTCCCTGCTCCCCCAACACCTTACCCCTGCACTACCAAGCCCCCCCCATGTTAGGACAGACAGGCTATACAACAACCGATGGCAGCCAGATCCCCCAGCCCGAGGGCCCGGCCTTCCTTGGGGCTGCGGTATACTCCTCCATTGTTCGGGCCAAAGCTTTACAATCAACCCAGGGGGGTAATTGACATCACCAGAACCAACAATATAGCAGAAACTATGCCCTATCCACCAGGCCCTAGCACGAACACCCCCCTGTCACCATCCTACACTGATAGTCTTTGTAGTCTCCATCTCATTCAGAGACTTATCCATAACCCCCAATCTGTCGGGAACGTAACCACAAGCAAATCCTTGAGGGCCATTGGAAAACACCTCCTGGCCAGAGTCCTTAGAGGCACCCCCACCACTCTGGCCAAGGCGAGGGTCCCATGCAGGGTATCCATGGCAATCGGGAGGCGATAAGCTGGCCAAGAAAGCCGCCCACTTCCCTAAAAATACCTCTGTCCCTAACAGTATTGGAGGGGTGGCTCACATGGGTAGGGTCCAGGAGGGGCCCACTTGCGAGTACCGCCCAGAGGGCCGGTACTTGAAGGCTCGCAAGTACTTAGGTTAATGCCCATAAAAGAGTGCTTCAACTTCAATTGGGACCCCTACCTAACCCTACCTAGGGGTCCCAGATCCGAGTAAGGGGAAAGGGAAGGGGGGCCCCTTGGCTAGTACCGGGAGGGGAGCTTTATTTTTTGCCCATTAAAGATCAGATACAGGGGCATCAAGTGGGACCCCTCCCTACCCTGCTCTGGTGGCAGCTGACCGGCACACCTGCCCCCTAGGATCGAACAGCCCAACCTCCCCAGGGGGGTCAAAGGAGCACCCCCCCCACACCACCAAAATCCACACAGGGAGGATGGACCAACATGCATGGCAGATACCCCTCACTGTGGACCATAGCATCCCTGAGCACCTCCCACATGCTAGCCACTACTTCTGGCAGCAGCATCCGTCCCCTGGTGGCAGAAGATTCAAATCCATAAGGCTAGGTGGGGCCGCCTATGGAACAAGAAGCTGGCTTACCAATGGAAAATGCCATATGGTAGCAACCCCCACTCACCCCTCATCAGAAACCTACACCATTTGTCACACATGCCAAGATGGGGCAAGTCACATGCTGGCGGGCTGCAAGCACTCAACCATCACTGGGATGTATATTAATCGGCATAACCTGCAGTACAATTAATACAAAAAGCAGTGGCCAAAGGTGAACAGGGAGGGAAACTAATGTATATGGACGCTGGCAAACTGGAGGACCTCCCCAGTGAGGTACTGGGGAACAGGCCGCCCTTGTGGCTGAACCCCCCAAACATGGCCCAAACCACCTGGGACAAACTCAGACCAGACCTCCTCTTGACCCCGGATCAACAAACATGCTCCAATCCCACCTCATGTCCCCCCCATCCACATAGTTGAAGTCGGGCTGTTGCTCTGACAGCAACCATTTGGATAAATATGCGAAAAAGGGGAATCAACACAAGACCCTAGCACAGGCTCTGAAAGATCAGGGCTATAAAGTTATATACTCATTTGTTACATTGGGTACCACAGGGACCATACCTTTCAATGCACTTCCCAACCTCACCCGCTTAGATATCTCCTAAGTAGCCGCCCTCAAGCTCTGCACCAAACTCCACACCCATGTCACTGTCTCCTTCCAGCCCATTGTCGCGTGCACACATGGAACAGGCCCCCAATCCTCCCCCGGGTGGATGACAGCCCCCCCCCCCCCCCCCCCCCCCCCCCCCCCCCCCCCCCCCCCCCCCCCTTTTTGGTGGTTGGCCCCAGTGAAAGCAAACGGGCTGGCCCCCTCAACCACACGCCTCGTAACAAGGCGTACTATTTACTTATGTATTTATTGCGCCATTTGCTTGGTTTGATTAAAGCGAGCGTCTAAGCAGGTTAATAGGGTTATATATAAACCTCTCTATAAGTCTCTCTTCCTGGATTCATCCTAACAAAAACAAATGCACCAGGATTGCACCCAAGACGAATGAGTGTTGGTGATGAAAACTTCTGCATGCTCTGTCACTTTAAGGATGGCTAAACAGCAACGTAAGGGAGCTGCATAGAAGCTGCTGCATGCGGCCAAACAAAACAATTGCATGAATACTATAATACAAATGAGTGAGATATCCCTGGGCTATTTACCGGCCTCCATGTAGCAGAGACTCGGCGGTTTGCACCAGTTACACCGGATACAGTGCCACTTAGACCTAAGGGTAGACATTGACCCAGGCCTCCATCTCACACCACCTGACGATGGCACATAAACTCAACAACTCGCAACTCAACTCAACTCGCAACTCACAACTCGAGACTCAACAATTCGCAACTCAATAACTCGCAACTCAACTCAACTCAACAACTTGCAACTCCCAACTCAATAACTTGCAACTCAACAACTCAGCAACTCGCAACTCAACTCAGCAACTTGCAACTCAACAACTCAGAACACAAGGAACACAATTTTGTACTAAAAGCCAGCTGATCGCCAAACAAATACCCACCCCAAGCCAACTGGCCTTAGATAAGGGCGGTCAGTATATTTGGAGTTGCTCCAATCAGATTTGAATTGTGAGCTCAAATACTTAGTCTTGCTATACTGATTACTTAATAAGTCTATAATTATTAAATACGTCGCATACATACCGTAGTGGAGCTTAGGGTTCCCGGGGGTCCAGAGACTGTAATTTATTTTTTACTTCCCGGGGGGGTCCAAGAATTTTTATATCGTTCCCGGGGGGGGATTTTGAATTTAAAACTACATCCCGGGGCAAACATTGGGAATAATGGAGGCATGTATTAAATGACAGAAGAACTGCCAAGTCATTGATCTAGGGACGTGACGGGCGAGACAGAAGGGACTAGGAAACGCAATTTCCTAGGGCGTCCTGGTGTCCTCTTGCTGGCAAGGGCTGCCTGGTCACGAGCAAGCTTTGCATAGGCAGCCGGTGTTGCTTCCTCCTTGCGCTTCGCCTCTTTGGCTTTCTTCTTCTCCACCTCTTCAGCCGTAAGCGTCGCCTTGAAAAACATGTCCAGCTTTGTCTGCTTCTTCTGATTGCCATCCGAGTCCTTCAAGACATTCACGATCTTCACTACTCGAACATCGGGGCTTTTCTCACCGGCTATTTCGAGATTAGGAGTGTCCGATTCGACTATTACAAGATCAGGCGTGTCAACTTCGGCCTCCATGTTGAAGGCGGAGCAGGAGCAACAATTTCAGACGATGGGAGCGAAGAGTTGCAAAGCGGGAGGAGGAACCCCTTGAAATATGTATTGGCAATCAGGCAGTACTGCCCCAATTCTAATTCCTGGGTGCTGGTGCTGATCTGAGGCCGACCCCATTTTTTAATCGTACCGCGGGGCGGTAAAAAATATTATTTTCGCATCGCAACTGCAGGTTCGCGGGGGGTGCAAAAACGATAATTATTCGGGAACCCTAACATTTTCTACGGTAATATATTTAGTACCATCGCCTTGATTGTCCCTAAGGTTCCTGGGATTCGTTGTACTTATACTTTTATATTATATAGATGCCTCTATCAATGTTGAAAAAAACAAAAATCCAAGATAGAGTCTACGAGAGATTTAATACTTAATAATAGGTTCAGAGCAGGGGGGGGGGCAGAAAGACAGATTTTGGACCGCACCTTCGATATGGTGTCCGATTCAGATGGGAGTTGGAATTGTGGACGTTTCATACAAAAAGAGGGGGGAAATATAGTTGGCTAAAAGTTTTTTCACCCCCCCCCCCCCCCCACCCTCCTAAAACCCAATTACCTCACCCTACCCCCCCTAAAATGGGGGGTCATTCGAAAGATCTTTTCAAAGCCCATTTCAGTCATGCTCTTACATCTTTCATGGGGTTACCCAAACGTGATTTATCGCTAAGTTAAGATTTGGGCCGCTTTGGTTGAAAAAAACTTTGGACCCCTCTAACTTTTGTACAACTTTTTTTTTTGCTAAAAAAAAAAAACTTTTTTTTTTTATATAGTTTGAGGGTAGGCTCTATCCAAAGCGAAGGTGCGGTACGGGAGCTTTTTTCTTGCCCCCCCCCCTCGGTTCAGAGCCTAAGGATATACTAGGGATATTCATACAGCTAAAATATGTAACACTAGAGCTCTACCATGGATGTTGTCTTCCACGACATGCTCCCGGCTTGCTTGTGTAGATGGTAGTGATAACGGGGATGAATACAGGCGTCTTGATGGACAGTCGTTTTGCCATATCGTAGAATATCCCATCTCCACAGTATGTCTGTCCCCAATGGCTTCGTGTGTTGAGCCAGCTAGGTATGACACCATTGGCTGTGTCAATGTTCCCCACACCAATGATGTCCTTATCTTTCCAAACATATAGAGACTGGTTGTCGCACACGCCAGACTGGAAGACGTACAGAGTGTCCCTAACAAGAGAGGGAGGGTACACGGTTCGGGTGAGTCATGGGAGGATTGGTTGTGGAGGGTTTGCGGGTGGTTCAGTGGAGGCTCTAGGAGGTTCTCGCCACAATCCCCAAAATTGAAAAGTATTATGAGCTGCCACAAGACGTGATATTGAGGGAACGCTCCCACTTGCATGCATGTGTACATATTGGAAAATGGCTACTATAATGGGTTTATTTGGTTTTGCAGACCCTCTGCGCCTGAGCTTGGACTACCGCACAACAGCATGGAGGGAAGTGATGTACCTTTTCCAAGGCGACAAGTCTGCAATTTGTGAACCTGGCAAGGGCTCTAACCACAAGCTTGTTAAATTTATGCTGGGATCTAGTGAACAATACAGCATCAGCTCGATACAATCCCCAATCAACGTCCAATCTCCTTACTCCACTTCGGCCCTTCCTCACCTGTCAACAGCATGCTTGCGGTAATTTTCAAACGCATCTGGTTGAAAGAAGTTGTCATCATCGCTGTGTATAACGAAGTGACCTGCTAGGTGCTTCATCTGTTGACGGCGCCCATGGCCGTAATGGCCAAGTGATTGCTTTGCAACCTATAGATGGGGTTGACATGATTTGGTTAAGGCTTGCCTTGACAGGCCTAGCCCCCCACCTTATTTTGATGGAGTTTTGTTGCATGGCCATAAGGAGATACATAAATAGGGGTCATGCTACATACACCAAACTTGGGGCATTAGGGCAAAAGGTGAAAAAATGACACTAGGCAATCCCTTGGAGGGAAACAGAAATTAAGATCAGAATAGAGTGTAGCCCCCTACGACACAAAATAACTAGTCAAACTGAGCAGACTAAGGGGCACTAGGAGGAAAAGAGTCAGCATTCCCCATGAATAAAAAGAGGGAGGGGAAGTGTGAAAGAATGATCCCCTTCCCACCGACAAGCATCCGTCCTTAAGGCAGCGTTTGGGATCCCTTGCCCCTAGGACCTGAATCTATGGATGCTCAGCTGGCATCACTAATATAGCGCCTCCAAGAACCCCACTAGGAGTGTGTCTAAAGGGTATGCGCTTGACACTGAAGTAGGCTTAGCATTACATGCATCGACTTGCCCTCAAGGGTTATCACCTGGATGTTGACGGTACACTTGAAGGTAGCGCGTGATATCATGCGTGTTACTTTTGGTAGTACTCCCTCCTCATCCTTGCCATCAAATAAAATCGTTAGGTAATCAATATCATTCAGTTGTCCCTCAAGGGAGCGTAGGGTCCGCAATACCGTGGTGCGCCCAACGCCGGTTATGACCACGTGGAAGGAGGAGGCATTGTGCTGCGGATGGGTCTCAAGCCGGGCTGTTGGAGGATTATTTCGTAGCAACCACATGGTGCCAACTTTTTTTTTTTCAACTTTTGTATGGTTCCCTCATGAAGCCAGAGTTATGACGCTTTGCAAGACCTTATTGTAGTATTGTATTGTAGCCAAGGTACGTAGTGAGGAGCTCGGCCCATAAGGGGGGTATGGGTGGCAGCGTCCCTAGGTAATTTGTTTGCTTTTAAAAATATTGCATGCTTTTTAAATATTGCTTGTCAACCTGTTACACAAGTTCCATTGAAAGCATTTTTCATGCCCCAGGTATACTCTAGAGAAAAGGAAATAACAAGGCCCAAGAAACACTAATGCATGAAGTATTCACCAAAATGCCGAAGGCATGCACCTTCTGGAGTCTTGTATCCAACTTTGCATATAACATGCAAATTATGGCATTGATGTGAATAATGAGTATGCCTACCTTCCGACCATACCTTCTTTCTCTGCACATAAGCATTGCAATCAGCAATGGGTTGGGTTGCAGCTGCATCTGGCAGAGCACTACCCACATTCAAGGGACAGTTTGGTGTCATAATTGCTGTTGCTACCCTAGGGTTTTGGAGACTACAAAACATTTGCTGTCTGGACAAGGGAATCACACGCGACCACACATTAGTTAAATCTACTTGTTCGCACATGGCTCAATTAATTTCCTTACTCACTTCAACCAGTTTGGGGCTTGGGCTAGCTCAGGTCCAACCCAAGTGGCATAGAGGTGATAGAGGGCAATAAACGCCTTCCAGGGACACTGGCCAATTTCAGCAAAACCTTTCACACCTGGGCATCGCCGATTTGACAACGCATCCATTGACTCCATCCCACCCAAAAATACACCTTGCCCCTACTACCCATCTCACCCACTCACCCTTGAAGCTTATAATCATCATCAGCGAGCATCACGGCACCGAGATCCTCACGTTTGAAATCAGTTGTCCTAAGGGAGCTCAGGTGCCCCAGGGTCAACATATTGTTTCCTTGAAAGAAACGTGCAAGAGGTTCAAGACCAGCTACATTGACAAGAAGATGCCTCGCCCCAGCATCTGTATAGCGGTAGTGGTCCATGGTGGTGTTGCGTGATTCTGCTGTGTGGCCCATGTGGTACCATTGCAAGAAGGGGATGGTGATGAACAAGTGCCCCCCTGGCTTAAGGAGGCGTTTCAGGTTGTTCACAGCAACATAGGGAGACT
>JACBWV010000502.1:25000-32500 GCA_013435795.1 Chlamydomonas sp. ICE-L | reverse complement strand
TGTGTGGATGTGATAGAATGGAATGGATGTGATGGATGAGATAGTATATGGATGGATTGATGGATGGAGGGATGGATGGATGGATGATGTATTTATTGATGGATGATGGTGATGGATTTGGATGTATTGGTATTGAAAGATTGATTATGGTATTGTATGAATGGAAGGATTGATATAACTGAAGACTGATGGATTAATGATGGCATCAGGTGGATGGATGGAGCGGCTTGTATAGATGGATGGACTAATGTTTGATGGGAAGTATGGCTGATGCGAACCGGATTGGATGGACTGTGTACTGGATAGATAGAATGATTGTGTGATAGATGGGTGGACTCTGTATTGGATGAGGATGGACGGATGGACGTAGGGACTGATGGATGAAATAAGGGGTGGGTGGATGGACTAATGGATGAATGGACTAATGAATGGATGGATTAATGGATGGATGGATAGATAGTATGATGGATGGATGGATGGTATGATGGATGGATGGATGGTATGATGGATGGATGGATGGATGGATGTATGGAAAGATGGATGGATGTGTGGATTGATGGATGGATGGATGCTATAACTGATTGTATGGAATGGTATAGGTAAGATGGCATTTATTGATGTATGTGATGTACTGATGTATGTATGTAATTTGTCCTCATGGAAGTATTGTAGGTAGTATGTATATATGGTATGTATGTATGTAAGTATGTATGTATGTAATTATGTATGTGATGTATGTATGTATGTATGTATGTATGTACTTAATTTATGTCTGTATGTATGGTATGTAATGTATGTATGTATATATGTATGTATGTATGTATGTAAAGTAATGATAGATGTATGCATGCATCAGTAGTGGTATGTAATGGCCTATGTATGCACGTATGGTCAATGTATGGCATGTATGCATGTATGAATGTAGCATGTCTGTATGTATGTTATTATGTGTAAGATAAAGACAAGCCGGTGACTAGTGGCCGAGAAAGATTAGCTTTCGGTTTTAGAGAGGGGGGGGGGGGGGGGGGGGGGGGGGGGGGGGGGGGGATGGGGTCCTGCGCCGTTCAGTGAAAAGCAGGAAAGGAGATATGCGATATGCCACAAGCCAACTGACTGGATGACTGCCAACGGGGGATATTAGGGTTGCAAGTGCCACGCCTTGAGTGATAGTGTGAGCGGGGTTTAGGAGATGACGCTGGCAAAGTCCGAAACCAGTGGACCGACAAGACCTGGTCACGAGCGAATCTATGAACTTCTACGTGCGCATGCTACCTGGAGGGCGCATGCTACCTGAGGCGCAGGCTGCCTGAGTTGCTCAAGCCTCGTTTAATGGGGGAAATACTGGAGCCTCGTTTTCAGCCTCGTTCGTTCCTTGAAATCTTAGCTGCCGCATGGCGCATCGTAGCAGCGGGCGCAGGTGCTTGGTGAGATACTCGCAACAGCTACGGATTCAACAATTATTTCAATCATGCGAACACCTTGCTGAGTGTCTAGCAAAATTATGTCTCTTAACACTTCTTCAATGGCGGAGTTGATGGAGCCACGTTCTCACCTTGATCCCATGTGCTGGTGCTGGTTCGGTCTCAGCCTTCTTCTATCCATGCTGCAGGCGCTGGCGCTACAGAAGTAGGAAACGAGTGAAGAGAAGCTTGTAACAAAATCTCACGACTTCAGTATTTCTTTTTTCATGAAAGGCGAGGCAATCTATTTAGCCTCGTTCAGTGTTTGCATGGAGCATGCTGGTTGTCGTGGGAACGTCCTCGAGGTTGAGAGGTTGCGACTATCTCCCTCCTCGAATATTGAACCTGGCAAGTTATTCTGAATCGATTTGGATCGCCCGCGATCGACTGGAAACGAAGGCCCGAGGGGTGCGAGAAGCCATAGAATCCTTCCCACTTCCGTTTACAGAAGTCGAAGTTGCGAGGAGCTCAATTTGGCGCTGCTTATCTTCAATACTCACCCTTATCTTCAATAATTCCCGAAGGTTTGTGTTGTGTTTTCCAACTCTAGCCGTGCTGAGTCAGAACTAGGGGTTGTACGCTGGTGCATTCTGAGTGAGGCCATGCTGCTCCACTAGGGTGCTCCTGTAGCTCCAGGGGGACTAGGATTCAGCTTTGGCATACATATGCAGTTGTAATGCCTATTCAGTGAAGGTTGTTGGGTGTTGATGTATAAATTTCAGCCCTAGGATGTCAGCCACCAAGGAAGACAATTGTTGCATGTGTGGGTTGACCCAAGCCAACCTAACACGACGTAGTGGGCGTGGTCTCACCAGTATTGCAGCAAAAAAGACATGCACATACACACATGCACATGTAATGAGCACACATGCGCATGCACATGCACACATGCACAAACACACATGCAAACATGAACATACACATATGCACATACAAATGCATGTGTGCAATACATACATGCACGCATGCACTTACACACATGCACACATGCACATACACGCATGCACTTACACATACACACATGCACATGTAAATGCATACATGCACATACACATGCACATCTTGCACTTGCTCCCATGCACATGCACATAAACACACATGCACACCTGTGCACATATGTGGGTGTCATTTCTGATGAATTATTCTGGCAGTCCAAGGCAATATTGGGGTCAGAGCTCCAGGTTTGAGCATACTTGGTGGGGGCGAAGATAGGACTCTCTGGCCCACCACATGTGTGCATTGGAGGCAGGGACCTCGATATTATGCGTGGGGGGCTGTGTTGTGGTTGGGGAAAGGATGCTGGCATTGGGGGGTCAAGGGTCAGGGCAGTATGGGGGCCGTGTCCAAGTTGTTAAGGTGGTGGCTGGGAGTATATGTTGGAGAACTTGGTGAATGTGCCGTTGGGGGATGCGTAGGTGGATGGGGAGGGTTCAGGATGCCAAGGGCAGGGGGCCTGGGGCACGAGTATGGTTGAGTGGGCTTCCAGGTGGGGGTGGAGAGCATAGGTGTAGGCTGAGTCTGTTGAGGTCAACTTTATGCCTAGTGGAGACTCTTGTGCCATAGGTGTGCGAGAGGGTATTGGATGGGATATTGTGGGCCCGTCAGGGCTCACAATGTCAGCTAGGGAAGTAATGCCTAAGGGGATGAGGGTTTGCGAAGATTGGGGGAATGGTGTGTTGGGGTATGTCCGGGAGGGAGTCTTGAAGGGGGGTTTGGGTAGGGTGGTCATCCTCCATATGGATTTTGAATGGAGGCTCTTTGAGGATGTGCATTTGCCTGGCCAGGGTAAAGTATTGAAGTGTGTGGCTGGGCAGGGTAAGAGGATCCATACCATGGAGCATAGCAGCTGCTTTGTGGAGAAGGGGCTGTAGCTAGTGAGCCTGCCTAGTTTCCCTGTGTCGTTGAGGGACCTAGTGAGGTGGACTGCTATAATTTGAGCATACTAGCATAGTCCACCATTAGGGAGGGGATGCCCAATCCTGCATGTCCCAAGGGAGGCAGACACTAGCAGTTGGGAAGGAGGGGTGTAGGTAACAGCACTTTTTAGCCAGGGTCCATATGGCCTTGTCTACGATGCCTATATATATCCGAGTAGCTGTAGGGTGTATTTGGCCTACCCCTGAGCTGTGAACAACAACACAGCAACATTGGATGACGGCACATCTACTTTTCCCGTACCTTCCATGACACCAGGACAAGGGTTGTATGCATCTGAGATACAGCATCGAGCAGACGAGCTGTTGAAGACGTCAGTCAACTGCTTAGGGCTGCAAAGGGGGAATTCAAATTCAAATTAAAATGTAAACCCAATCTCAAGCACGAATTCAAACTCACATTAAAATTCAAACTCAAATACAAGTCTCTCAACATTAGCACCAGCACCATTCAGGCGTCTGGCTTCATATTACAAATTTCACTTCAAACTGAAACCCGGATTAAATTAACACCTGGATTATTCCCAGATTAGAAGTCCAATCCACGACTTATGCAAGGCCTACATCCACTGAGTCCTTTAGGGTACACATATCAGGGTGTACATAGGGTACATGTAGCAGCTCCTAGACAGCTCCTTTTACCCACCCTTGGGTCAAACCTGAAGCTAGTGTGTCTGAAAGCTGGCATAGCAGGCATTCCAATGCAGCTGAACCCTTAGGCTCGACTCAGTCGCTGGCTAATGGAGCTGGCTGGAAGCTGTTATGCATAGCCCCAAAATGAAGCAGCGACCAGGGCAAAAGCCTTATGTATAGCAGCCATCTACACTGCAGAGGCCATGGTGCCAGGTTCTTGTAAAAACACAGATTTGAAACAAAAATCGATTTAAAACCAAAACCCAAACTCACTCAAGGCCTACAGTGGCACGCAGGACCAACGCCTCACTGAAAGCCCCATCCCCACTTAACAGCACATGATACCATGTTAAAGTTCAAAACCATATTAAAAACCAATTAATAATACAACCCAAATTCAAACTCAACCCAGGCCTACACCCAGGGCCAATGCCTCACTGAAAGTTGCCAATGTCACAAGCAGATGCTACCAAGGTTCAAGTTCAAACCCCAATTAAAAGCAATTTTGAATTTAAACCAAAATTCAAAGTCAACGTAAGGTATACAGCAGCACTCAGGGCTAACGCCTGGCTTATAGCCACCATTTTCACTCGACAGCACATGCTACCAGGTTAAAGGTAAAAACCAGATTTAAAATCAATCATGCATTAAAACCCAAATTCGAACTGACTCGAGGCCCACTGCAGCTCCAAGGGCCAAAGCCTCACTGATAGCCGCCATCTTTACAGCACATGGTACTACTTTCAAGTTAATACCCATGCCATGTATAAAACCAAGTATTCAATTAAAACCCAGATGAAACGTTACGCGGATTTAAATTGAAACCACAACTGACTCACTCAAGGCCTACAGCAGCACCCAGGGCCAACGCCTCGCTGATAGCCGCCATCTCCACAGCACATGCGAGGCTGTTGCATAGCTTTGCAGCCTGGAGCATATGTGATATAATATAGCATTAGAGAGTTGCGTTGCTGGGTATTGGGACCCACGTGTGGGACAGGGGAAATGAGTGTGCACATGCAAGCTTGTTGCATAGCATATACCAAGAGATGTTTCATATGCTTTGCTGTTTTTTTGCTCAATCTGTTTGGCAGGAAGCATTTTCGAGTGTGTTTTCTGTTTCAATGTCCCTCTGTCTTGCTATTCAAAAATAGTGAATTCAAGATAGTGCACCTTTCAGGCAGCTCCTCAGCAGTGTTTTTTATTTCATAAATCTTTAGGCCAATTTGGTAGCCACAAGTGGCGACCACAGGCTCATCCTGGGACGGTGTGGTAGCACCATCTGCACTAGGTGAATAGGTAACTTCCACCAGGGGTAGGCCTGAGCTAGCTACCTGGGCTGGGCCTGTGCTACCCAGGTGCGACCCAGGGCACAAATCACTGACCTGAGGGTCGCCATCTTGGGCGACCAAGGCCCATTTCGCCCGAATTTTACACACCTGAGGGTCGCACGGGTGGCGACCGCGCGCCACAATATGCGACCGCTCGCACAAATAAAAAACACTGCTCCTCAGGCTGGCTATTCAGCCAAAGCGGACGCAGGCTAGTACACCTTCTGTGAAGCTCCCCTGGTTGGCTACACAACCAAAGTGGACGCAAGCTAGTGAAACTTCTAGGCAGCTCCTCAAGCTGGCTATACAACCAAAGTGGATGCAAGCCCAAGCACCTAGGCAGCTCCTCAGGCTGGCTATTCAACCAAAGTGGATACAAGATATTGCACCTCCTAAGCAGCTCCTCAGGCTGGCAAATCCAAAGTGGATGCAAGCCAACACACCTTCTAGGCAGCTCCTCAGACTGGCTATTCTACCATAGTGGACGCAAGGCAATGCACTTTCTAGGCAGCTCCCCTGCTTGGCTATTCAACCCAAGTGGACTCAAGCTAGTGCACCTTCTAGGAAGCTCCTCAATATGGCTATTCAGCCTAAGTGGACGCAAGCTAGTGCTTCTTCTAGGCAGCTCCTCAAGATGGCTATTCAACCAAAGTGGACGCAAGCTAGTGCTTCTTCTAGGCAGCTCCCCAGGCTGGCCATTCAACCAAAGTCGACGCAAGCTGGTGCTCCTTCTAGGCAGCTCCTCAGGCTGGATGACGATCCAAACAAAGTCGACACATGCTTGTGCACCTTATAAGCAGCTCCTCATGCACGCTATTCAACCAGAGTGGACGCAAGATAGTGCATCTTCTGAGCAGTTCCACATGCTGGCTATTCAATCAAAGTGGATGCAAGCTAGTGCACCTTCTAAGCAGCCCCTCAGGCTGGCAATTCAACTTAGGTGGACACAAGCTAGTGCACCTTCTAGGCTACTCCCCAGGCTGGCTATATAACAAAATACGACGCCAACTAGTGCACTTTATTGGAAGCTCTCTAGGCTGAATATTCTACCATAGTGGACGCAAGCTAGTGCACCTTCTAAGCAGCTCATCTGGCTGGCTATTCAACCCAAAGTGGATGCAAGCTAGGGCACCTTCTAGGAAGATCCTCAGGCTGGCTATTCAACCAAAGTGGACGCAAGCTAGTGCACCTTATATACAGCACCCCTGTTTGGCTATTCAGCCTAAGTGGACGCAAGCTAGTGCTTCTTCTAGGCACCTCCCCAGGCTGGCTTTTCAACACAAGTGGACGCAAGCTGGTGCACCTTCTAGGTAGCTCCTCAGGCTGGATGACTATCCAAACAAAGTCGACACATGCTAGTGCACTTTCTGGGCAGCTCCTCATGCACGCTATTCAACCAAAGTGGACGCAAGATAGTGCATCTTCTGAGCAGCTCCTCAGGCTGGCTATGCAACTTAGGTGGTCACAAGCTAGTGTACCTTCTAGGCTTCTCCTCAGGCTGGCTATATAATAAAAGATGACACCAACTAGTGCACTTATTGGCAGCTCTCCAGGCTGACTATTCTACCATAGTGGACGCAAGCTAGTGCTTCTTTTAAGCAGCTCCTTAGGCTGGCTATTACACCAAAGTGGGATCAAGATACTGCACTTTCTAGGCAGCTCCTCAGGGTGGCACATCCAAAGTGGATGCAAGCTAGTGCACCTCCTAGGCTGCTCCTCAAGCTGGCTATTCAACCAAAGTGGATGCAAGCCAATGCACCTTCTAGGCATCTCCTCAGGAATGCTATTCAACAAAAGTGGTCGAAGCTAGTGCATCTTCTGAGCAGCTCCTCAGGCTGGCGTAACCTAAGTGGATGCATGCTAATGCACCTGCTAGGGAACTCATCAGGATGGCTAACTATCCAAGCCAAAGTTGATGCAAGATAGTGCACCGTCTAGGCAGCTCCTCAGGCTTGCACATCCAAAGTGGATGCAAGCTAATGCACCTTCTAGGCTACTCCCCAAGCTGGCTATTCAACCAAAGTGGATGCAAGCTAGTTACCTTCTAAGCAGCTCCTCAGGCTGGCGATTCGACTTAGGTGGACACACACTAGTGCACCTTCTAGGCTACTCCCCAGGCTGGCTATATAACAAAAGACGACC
>JACBWV010000502.1:0-20000 GCA_013435795.1 Chlamydomonas sp. ICE-L | reverse complement strand
TGGGTCCTGATGGTCTCTAGATCAGCCCCGTTAGCTCAGGCTGCTACTACACCTCCATGTCTTAGGTTGTGCATGGCAAACCTAGCTAGAAAAAGAACTGGCTGGGAGAGTGTGAAACCAAGGTGAGAAAAGACTGAAGGCGAGAGGACAAAGACTGACCTGTAAGGGGTGGGGAGAAAGAGAAGCTAGGGGTATCTGGGCTCCAAGCTGTTACTACAAACTGCTGGTGACACTACCCAAGGGAAAAAACTGAAACTCGAACTACCAAACTCAAAGGCAAACAGAACACTACTTCCCAACTATCCAAAGCGACCTATTACTAGCCATGTTGCTTCTATAGTACAATGGTCCTCCATGTTGGGCTGCAGGGTTTTCAGCTCCAACATGGCCTCCAAACACTTAAAGAAAAAAAGGATAAGGGCTTGAAAGCCTTGTTTGACTGAAAAGCACTCTCTTGGCACCCTGGAAAACCCTGATGGCTTAGGGCATCTGGGCAACCACTCTGGAGTTCAGGGTGTGGAGCTCCAGACCCTTGGACCTGTGCCAGCCAATTCTGAAAATTGTGGTGGTGATGGTGGCAGGTTTGAAGTGAACCGCCTCCCAAACCAAGTAAATTTCTCAATGGTGCACTTATTCCTTGGGGCCATATGGGAGTGTCTTCTGCTCACTAATCATTACACCTAAGCCGTGCACTTGAGGTAACTCTTCAAGGCACTTGCATAAGTGTCTTGTGAGCTTACCGCCTGGGTAGAACCTTCCAGCATCACTAATCTCCTGGCACTTTCATGGGCCCTGGAGCTGGTGATGTGGTGGATACTCTCCTGGGGTGTGCAGGCTGTGCACAAAAAATTACCACAGGGCATAGTATTCCTACACATACCTACGCACTTGGGATGGGTGTGCTTGGTGCACGAGGTGCACCCCAACATCCTCCCCTCGTGGCGCTGGCAGAAGGTACATTTTTGTGAGACAGGTGGGGGGGGGGGGGGGGGGGGGGGGATTTAGTGAGCAAGTCTGATCACAAGCGTGGTGAAGGGTGCCTCCTAAACCAAGGTGCATCTGGCCATAGTAATAAATATTTTCATTGCCGATGACGGCGAGCAGCCAAATTGCTGGCTGGAGCTTAGTAACCAAGATCAAGTTTATAACAGGAAGCACCAGGGTTTTAGAGGCACCCACCCCACACACAAACCTGAAAAACAAACTAGGTACAGCAAAAAAAGGAAGCAACTAGAGGAGGAAAGAAGAGCGGAAAGGGGAGGGAGGCCGAGGCCGACAATCCATGAGTGTCAAGGTCTACTATGCCGCTGCACTAGATTGTTATCTGTATCTAACTTGCCCAGCCGTGATAGGAAGGGCTAAAAAAAAAAGCTTTACTGAACTGAACCCCAAACAATCGTTTTACCACCGGGGACCCTGAGTTCGTGCTACATTGATCATTTAATTATACAATTTAAATAAAGCATCATCTCATTTTGGCGACACAACCTGGCTGGCCCTTCGCTGCCTCCAAATGCAGAAGAAGATTATACCAATAATCAGGGGGATACCCACGCCAAGACCAATACCCAGACCAATAGCCAATGTAAGGTCATCTTTATCGTTAGAGTTGACATCTCCTTCCTCCACAGCCTGTGCCTCGATACTAGTCACTCCAAACGCAGACAAGTCTCCGAAAATAAGGACAACGTTTTCAACAAGGGTCTGCACACCTGCATCCATAGCAGCAGCAGGCGTGCCAGCAGCAAAAGTCAAGCGGACATCAGCAACAATGGACCCACAAGTGAACATGTAGATCCACACTGAGGTGGCAGTACTAGCACCGCCAATCTTTGCAGTGATGGTCCTGTTGAAGTTGTCAGCAACTGTTCTGTTTTCAGCCAGGAATACAGAGCAGTCTGGGCCAAAGAACTCAAACTGTACATCCCTCTGAACTGTACGGTCAATAGTAGGGACCACACCTTTCACAATTGCCGTGACACCTGTAATATTATACTTCGCATACATCTCTCCAGCATTGAACACATTGTCAGCTTTATCAACAAGGGATATAACATCAGCCTTCATATCAGCACCTGAGGTCCCATTTGCATAGGTCAAGCGGGCATCAGCAAAAATATAGGAGGTTACGTTGTCGCAGTTGTACCTGTAGTTCCATACGAGTTTGGCAATGCTATTTGTACTGATCGTTTGGGTGGTCAAGTTGTCGAAGCTCTCAAAGCGCTGAGAGCCCGAGAACCACTCAACGCAGACAGAGCCTACAAATTCATATCCAAACATAATGTCCCGCTCGGTTGCAAGATCAATTGGAGGGACCTTATCGATCTCCACTCCCACAACACCATTAATCTGAAAAGCAGTCAAGTCTCCAAAAAGACTGCCAGCATTTTCAACAAGGGCTTGCACATCATTGGCTATAGCAGTAGCAGAAGTACCATTCCAGTAACCCAAGCGGACATCAACATCAACAGATGAGGATACATTGTCGCAAGCAAACTTGTAGCTTCTCACATTAGCGGCAATGCTATTTCGACTGATCATGAGTTCGGTGATATTCTTGAAGATGCCAAACACTGTATAGTTCATGAACCAATCATCTCCACAGACAGGGCCAACAGATGTGAACTGAAACTGGACCTCTCTCTGGTAGTTCAAGTTAATATCATACAACCAATAAGTCTGCCGCACCACTGCCTGCTGGTCTCTTGAAGCAATCATGTATTCTTCATTGCCAGACTGCGATGATGAAGAGTTGACTTGTCCGTTCACAGCCTGCTGCAACTTTAAGTCTGTCACTCCAAACTCAGACAAGTCTCCAAAAACAGTGGCAGCATTTTCAACAAGGGTCTGCACTCCAGCATCCATAGCAGCAGCTGACGATCCAGCAGCAAAAGTCAAGCGGACATCAGCAACAATGGACCCACAAGTGAACATGTAGATCCACACAAAGGTGGCAGTACTAGCACGGCCAATCTTTGCAGTGATGGTCCTGTTGAAGTTGTCAGCGATTGTACTGTTTCTTGTCAGGAATACAGAGCAGTCTGGGCCAAAGAACTCAAACTGTACATCCCTCTGGATTCTACGGTCAATAGTAGGGACCACACCTTTCGCAATTGCCGCGACACCTGTAATATTATACTTCGCATACATCTCTCCAGCATTGAACACATTGTCAGCTTTATCAACAAGGGATATAACATCAGCCTTCATATCAGCACCTGAGGTCCCATTTGCATAGGTCAAGCGGGCATCAGCAAAAATATAGGAGGTTACGTTGTCGCAGTTGTACCTGTAGTTCCATACGAGTTTGGCAATGCTATTTGTACTGATCGTTTGGGTGGTCAAGTTGTCGAAGCTCTCAAAGCGCTGAGAGCCCGAGAACCACTCAACGCAGACAGAGCCTACAAATTCATATCCAAACATAATGTCCCGCTCGGTTGCAAGATCAATTGGAGGGACCTTATCGATCTCCACTCCCACAACACCATTAATCTGAAAAGCAGTCAAGTCTCCAAAAAGACTGCCAGCATTTTCAACAAGGGCTTGCACATCATTGGCTATAGCAGTAGCAGAAGTACCATTCCAGTAACCCAAGCGGACATCAACATCAACAGATGAGGATACATTGTCGCAAGCAAACTTGTAGCTTCTCACATTAGCGGCAATGCTATTTCGACTGATCATGAGTTCGGTGATATTCTTGAAGATGCCAAACACTGTATAGTTCATGAACCAATCATCTCCACAGACAGGGCCAACAGATATGAACTGAAACTGGACCTCTCTCTGGTAGTTCAAGTTAATATCATACAACCAATAAGTCTGCCGCACCACCGCCTGATCGTCCTCCAAAAGATTCATGCGAGCCTGTCCAGGGAAAGAATGCAAGAGGTGGGGTTCAATGAGGAGCAGCGTTAAAATTCATTCCAGGGGGAAACAGCCAGACTCTAGTAGGCACCCAGCACTGTGTAAAATTGTCTGCGTGGTTGCTTCTTTAGTTAACTCTCTTTTTAGCTGATGTTAGTTTATTTGTTGGAGGTTTCAATGGGGCATTTGTGGTGGGGGCATGTGGTGACTATGCAGTGGGCTTGTTGGACAGCATGGACATGGAGGGAGGGGAATAGAGGAGGGAGCGTGGAGGTTGGCCCACCAAGAAGCATAATAGAGGACAGGATGGTGCCGTAAGAGCCAAGAAGAGTGATTTGAGGAGTGTTGGGGCCGATGGTCCAGCCAGCAGCACGGAGATAGTTTAGAAGGGGAGTATGTTGGGCTGATATGGCGATGGAGGTGGCAGTGTGGAGGGAGTCATGAGTGTAACCTATTTCAAGGAAGTGAATGATGCATGTGCGTTGCAGGGTCTGGAGTTGAGTTGGGGTAAGCGTGTGGTGTGCGAGGAGGGCAAGAGGGCTGAGACCTTGAGTAATGAGGAGGTCGGGCGGAGTTTGGCGCGTTGGGCACAGGGAAAGTAGGGGAGGAGCCAGGCGGGGAGATGGGTACTGTAGACACCACAACCCGGTGTGCCCAGGCCAAAAGATACCCACACGATGCTGCCTATTGCTGATACATGCCTGCGGATTTGTGCCTATAACGAATTCAGACACGGTGATAGGTGTTAGCTGCATGCTGAGGCCAGCAGCCATCATCATGCGCGGACATATCGACAACCGCAGGGACTGAGGACCAATGATAGTATGTGTATGTATGTATGTATGTATGTATGTATGTATGTATGTATGTATGTATGTATGTATGTACTAGTACATTGCCCGTGTGGCCAGAGGCCACCCCCCTCCCACCCAGGTCATTGACCCTGGTCTGGTTTACAGAACGGATAATGCCCTTGTATGCCCCCCCCCACCCCCCCACCCCCCCACCCCCACCTACATGATACCCTACTGTTCCCTAAATATTCCTGTCCCCCATCCCCTTGACACACACTCTGTTTCTTCCCCTTGCAGACCACACCACCCAGCCATTTCCACCCTCCCTCAACTTTCTCTCCACACCCACCCACATTCACATGCCCCCCTGCCATACCCCCTGCTTCCCTTCCATTATATTCCGCGCCACTCAAGCTGTTGCGAGTGCTCGTATCGAAAAACGATAGTGGCAAGGAACATGTTGGGAAGTCCTGCCCCTCTGTAAACATCAGACTCGCGCGCAGGGTCAGCCACTTTTCTGCAGCAATTGAACAGATCTTCGCGCACAGATAATTTGTTGGGCTTGCTAAGACTTGCTTTCTTGACTAAAGCAAGCCGTTGACCGGAAATCCGCCCATCCCTCCTCCTCCTCCTCTGTTGCGAACTGGCTGTAGCATCTTGTGGGGCAGGGTTCTCGATGCAAGGGAAACGTACTGATGAGATGCGATGATTGGTGCAAGGGTAAGAGGTCGCAGCGGAATCACCATGAAAGTCGCAAGAGAGCGATGCCTTGCAGCATTACCAGCACGAGCTTCTGCCTGCGCAGCCTGCCTGTCCCGTGCATTAGGTCCAGCCTGCCTTGTAGCATATGCCAAACGTCGTTGCTGGTTTGCATTGCTATCCTCGTCGGTCTGCTGAGATCGCCTCTCGCTGTGATGAAGAGCTCGCTGGCTGGCTATATTCGCCGCCCTTCTGTCTAAATTTGGCGGGTTGTGCGCGTGCATGACATCGAGAGGCAAAAGATTATAGACAATTAGTCTGAGCGCCATCGTTGGTCTAAAAAAAAAAACAGGAGCTCAGAATGAATGCGGAAAAATATGGAAACTCTTATCGATACAAAATTGGCGCAGCTCTGACAAAGTTTTCAAATTTGGATGGGTGGGGAGGTAGAGCGGAGCGGTGGGTGGGAAGTCGGCCGCGAACGAAAATCCGGAAGCCAATAAGCGCCAGAACGCGAACCGAAAGCCAGCTTGCGCTATCTTGCGATATCCATGTATTTCTATGTATGTATGTATGTATGTATGTATGTATGTATGTATGTATGTATGTATGTATGTATGTTACAGTCCAGGGGTAGGCCAAATAGGCTAAAGGGAGTAGCCCAACCGTATAGGAAAGGCTTTAAAATAAAAAGTACTGATGAACTGACCCCCAAACAATCGTTTAACCGACGGGAGCCCTGAGTTCGTGCTACAGTTATAATTTAATAGATAGTGCTCCAGAGCTGAACAACAACTGCTTCGCATTTGCAAGAACAGAAAAGCAGACTTCTGGCCCTACGGCTGTCTGCACCTAGTTAAACCATAGAGGTATTTAATCCTGCAAGCTGTATGCCCTCTTAAACGTGTTAACCTTTTGAAGACTTCTTAAACATGTTTAGCACCTCTCGATAGGGTTGTTAACCAGGTGCAGACAGCCGCGGTGCAGGCTACCTAACTTAAACTGAAACGCTGTCCAGATATGGTAGGGCAGGGTAGCCAACAATCTAGGAAGAAGGACCCAATAATCACTACATGGACATCTGAATGTCTTGAGTTAGCTTACAGATGCACACAACAATAAAACGGTATATGTAACATGGTGTGACGCAATTTTGAAACTGGAGGCGAGCATAGTCGTAAGTTGTAATGGTGGTTTGTTGTACTTACATGTATCATGCTGCTGCCGGAGTCTGTATGTTGGTCCGTCGCGTTCCAACCCTGGGCCTTACAGGCCCCACTATCCACCCTTCCAAACCTCAGACACCGAACACTCTCCGTGTGACATATGATTATATGAATACGTCTTAACAAAAACATAAGTGTTCAACAAGATGGTAGGGGAATGATCCCTAATATTGTCTGGCCTTAGGGCATTAAGCTCGTGCTTACACGCCCATCACATCATCTCGCGCGTCGCCTAAACTTCATGGTTTAGGTCGCTCCGTTCGACTACCCGTCTGTATGGGTCGCCGGGGGTCGCTGGGGGGGTCGCCGTAGTCTCTCCGAGACTACGTCTCTTCTCCTACTTCCGGGAAGTCGTCGCCCCCTCAATGGGGCGCGGTGTGAGGATCGTTATCCGTCACACTCCGCCAATTTTTCGCGTCGCATGCAACGCGCTTAGGACTTGCGTCGCGTCGCATGCAACGCGCTTAGGACTACCCTCGTGCATGCCCCATAGGCCAACAGCGGAGGGAGGGGCAGATGCGAGTGATTGAGCACTGAACGACTGCCAAGAGTAAGAGGTGTGCCACAACTACGGAAACAAGGCGCTGTCTAATCGATTTTGTGTACCGCTCCTCATCCCAGGATACCTATATAGATTCATCGAATGCGCATCAGGCGTAGGCGCCTACCTCCCAGTTGTAGCATCAATCTAGTATGAAGCTAAGTAGTACAAATGTAAATACATTCGATGGGGCTACTTCTACGCATAGTAATCGCATGCGCGTGAACAACAAAGGCACATGCTAATACAGCCCCCATGCATTCGTCCGCGTGACTCACTCTGGAATGTACCGAGGGGGAAGATGCGTCATGGAAGAGACGTCGTGCCGCCTGTGAAGTGGAATGCAGTGCATATGATGTAAGAGACAGGATCAAGCTTCTATACCAAGCATTCGCATGATCAGCACAGGCTATCCTGCGATAGACTCCAAGCATCAGCCTTCATGACTCACACGCAGATGCTCCATGGAGGACTTTGAAGACTCATCTTGGTTAAGACGTCGTGCCACCTGAGCAGTAGCCCACAAGCAAAGACACGTCGCGAGGACCTGGATTAGCCGAGGATTAGCCATGTTGCTATCACTATCCATTTATAGGCCCATTTATGGACTTCGTACCAAACTGTTCCGAACTTTTCCAACGAAAATCAGTTTGTAGGGGGGGTGAGGTTATAATAACGAAACCAGGGGGGGGGGGGGGGGGGGGGGGGGGGGGGGGCTAAACCGCAACATAAAAGGGACTGAAGAGTGATCTTCAGCAATCAGGGGGATATTTTTTCAGGCTAGCAAGCACCAACATCTGCTACTTCAACGAGCTACTTCTTTATGCTGCGAGCAACCCAAATTTTAACCCAAAGCAACTTCTCGACTTTACACTGCTCTTGAGTGCACAACTTTAGCTACCTCGGCTGGGCGAAGCAACCCAAATTGCCCATTCCCTTATAATTCGATGTTATACCTACTTCGATGCCAGACCTACCTATTCCAATGCCATACCTAGCTACTTCGATGCCAGAACTACTACGAAGCGATACAACTTCGTTACTATGTCGAGACCCTTCATCCCGCGCCTTCTTTCGTTTCCTGCGCCTATTATGTTGGGGGGTGGAACTTCGATGAGAGCACTGTACTTCTACAAGTACTAAGCTGCATGATGAGTTTCATGTTTGATGAGGTTGCATGCAAGATGAAGTAGCCCTTTCAGATTGCAGGGTGATGAGGTTGCATGCAAGATGAGGTAGCCCTTTCAGGATGCATGATGAGAAGGTTGCATGCTTGATGAGGTTGCATCTAAGATGAAGTAGCCCTTATAGGTAATAGGTTAAATGCATGATGATGGGGTTGTATGGGGTTGTAATAGGTTAAATACAAGATGAAGTAGCGCTTTCAGGATGCATGCATGATGAAGATGTAAGAAAGATGAGGTAGCACCTTAAAGTTGCATCTTTTTAAGGTAGCCCCCTGAGTCTGCATGGTGATGAGGTTGAATGCATGATGAGGAAGCCCCTTGAGGTTGTATGATGTTGAGGTAGCCCCTATAGGTTGCATGATGTTGAGGTAGCCTCTTTAGGTTGCATGGTGTTGAGGTAGCCCCTATATGTTGCATGATGTTAAGGTAGACCCTTTAGGTTGCATTATTTGGAGGTAACCTCTATAGGTTTCATGTTGTTGAGGTAGCCCCTATAGGTTGCATGATGTGGAGGTAGCCCCTTGAGGTTGCATGGTGTTGAGGTAGCCCCTATAGGTTGCATTATATTGAGGTAGCCCCTATAGGTTGCATGATGTTGAGGGAGCCTCTACAGGTTGCATGATGTTGAGGTAGCCCCTATAGGTTGCATGATGTGGAGGTAGCCCCTATAGGTTGCATGATGTTGAGGTAGCCTCAATAGGTTGCATGATGTGGAGGTAGCCCCTATAGGTTGCATGGCGTTGATGAAGCCCCTATAGGTTGCATGGCGTTGATGTAGCCCCTATAGGTTGCATGGTGTTGATGAAGCCCCTATAGGTTGCATGGTGTTGAGGTAGCCCCTATAGGTTGCATTATGTTGAGGTAGCCCCTATACGTACGTTGCATGGTGTCAAGGTAGCCTTTATAGGTTGCATGGTGTTGAGGTAGCCCCTATAGGTTGCATGATGTTGAGGTAGCCCCTTGAGGTTGCATGATGTTGAGGTAGCCCCTAAAGGTTGCATGGTGTCAAGGTAGCCCCTGTAGGTTGCATGATGTTGAGGTAGCCCCTATAGGTTGCATGATGTGGAGGTAGCCCCTATAGGTTGCATGATGTGGAGGTAGCCCCTATAGGTTGCATGATGTCGAGGTAGACCCTATAGGTTGCATGATGTGGAGGTAGCCCCTATAGGTTGCATGATGTTGAGGTAGCCCCAATAGGTTGCATGATGTGGAGGTAGCCCCTATAGGTTGCATGGCGTTGATGAAGCCCCTATAGGGTTGCATGGTGTTGATGTAGCCCCTATAGGTTGCATGGTGTTGATGGATCCCCTATAGGTTGCATGGTGTTGAGGTAGCCCCTATAGGTTGCATTATGTTGAGGTAGCCCCTATACGTACGTTGCATGGTGTCAAGGTAGCCTTTATAGGTTGCATGGTGTTGAGGTAGCCCCTATAGGTTGCATGATGTTGAGGTAGCCCCTTGAGGTTGCATGATGTTGAGGTAGCCCCTAAAGGTTGCATGGTGTCAAGGTAGCCCCTGTAGGTTGCATGATGTTGAGGTAGCCCCTATAGGTTGCATGATGTGGAGGTAGCCCCTATAGGTTGCATGATGTGGAGGTAGCCCCTATAGGTTGCATGATGTTGAGGTCAGAAATTCAGCCAGGCCAAATCCAGCGGATTATCTCTCGAGGTCTGACATCGTGAGTCCCATCGCGATTGTAAAGCGATTCAGCTCTATAAGTGATTTGTTGCTGGTACACAAACCTGGGTTCCCTGTTCCGTTCCTAGATGGCTCACTGTAGTTTCATTTTCAATCAAGTTTTTAGTTCTAACTGGCTAGTTTGTTGATTTTTTTGTTCAGGATCTGTCTGGAAGAAGGTATCTTGAATTACTTTTTAGCTATACCTCTGGTGATTTCCCCAGTGCAAGCGAACGGGCTGGCCCCCTCAACCTCACGCCTTGTAATACGGCGTTGTATTTCTGTTTTTCTTTATTTATCGGCTGTAACTCAACCTAGTTGTGTAACACGTGCCGATATAGTGGGGGGGAGAGAGAGATTGAGAGAGAAAGAGACAAAGTCTGAGTGTTGTTGTATAAGTCCAGATGTGGCCAAATAGGCTTTAGAGATTCGCCAAATCTCGAAAAACAAGATTCGTGATCTATTATCAGAAGGGGCTAAATATGAGCAGCCTTTTATGAAAATCCCCAACAAAATCGCAAGTAAACGATGGAGACCCTAATTTCAAAGCTACCAGTCCTACCATGAACTGTCAAACACGCGAAGCAGCCAAATTGCTGGCTGGACGGAGCCATGTAACCAAGGTTCACATTCAAGTTCTACCACGACCTAAGAGCACTGCCAAGGCGGATGATTGATGATGGACTTCTGAGTTCATTATTTATATTGCCACCAAGAAGTCTTGGGAGTTTATTACGGTTCTATACAAACGAGTGGTTCAATCGTCGACCCTAAATATAGCTTTATTTGACTTAACTATGAACGGCAATTTATGCTGTTACAGTCTAGGGGGTTAACCAAATTGGCCCAATGGACTTTCCCAACCATGAATTGAAATTGACCTTGGTTACATAGCTCCAGCCAGCAATTTGACGCAATTTGGCGCTGTCTTCAGCAGTGAAATTAATTACTAGGGGGAAACAACTAACCATTTCCCAACCATGGCAGACGGGGCTTTAGCGAGTACGCTCTAATGAACTGACCCCCAAACAATCGATGATTCCATGTCCTGGCCCCCTACTGGGATCCCAATGTGTCCGCGGGTTGACGGAGTCAAGAGGGAATTATAAGTGAAGGGCACACATACAAATGTTGTTGCAGTACGTGAATTCGAACTTGGTAATATTGCTCCAGCCTTTAAGGCTGCTCGCCATCTTCGGCAATAACATAGCCAACTCAAATCAAAGCATGATTATCAATATATGTTTGATTTAATATACGCATTCAATCATTGATAAACAAAGGCAACTTCTCACGAACGTTGTTGCGTTACGGATCTGTCAGATGTTACGCAAGAGGGCCAAAGCGTATGTGCGCCATGTGCCCAGGGGTACCGCACTCTCATGCAACTCATCCACTTAGATCAGCTGGACAGTCAACCTGACTTGGACATCCCAGCCCCTGGACACTACCATATCCAAACAGGCCTCCTCCCCCATGCCCAACCCAATGGAGCCCACCCATCCACCCCACCACCACATACCTGTACTCCCCCTCTGGCAATTGCATTGGTCACTTCCCCACCTCCTCGACAAACAGACTCCAACACCAATACAACACCGCTAGCCTGGTGCGCTCACACTCCCAAGGGTCCTTTGCTGAAGACCAAGCCAGCCATTTTCCACTGTCTCAAGGACACCACCCCCACTGCTCCTCACCCCACTCCCTTCAAGCCCTCACGTTGTTGTGGGTCCAAACAGACAGGTCAATAGGGACACTCATATCCCACCCATCTCTCCCCCACTACTCCTTCCCCCACCCTCATGGCCACCTCTTAGGGGCAAGCCCAGGCCCATACTCTCACCCATGGACAGGAGCATCAGTGATACACTCCCTGCAGGATGCTAAGGAAGCCCAGAAAGCAGTCAGATGGGCACTCACCAGTGCAAAGGCAGCCCAAAGTCACTTCATCCCAACCCGCACCCTCCTCATGGTCCCACACACAAAGCACACAGCCTATGAAACACCCACCACCCACCCCTGGGTCCAGGTCCTAGATACCATCCCAGCCGGGGCCCCCATTATCCGCCAACCGTCCATCTGGCCCGGCCCGGGCACCCCCTTGACCCAAGCATGGAATGAGGCTATGCATCGCCTGCATCCCTCCCACAAAAGCATCCAACCCATCCCCAACCCTGCCATCGGCCCTGCCCACCTCTCCTTCCCCCCACCACCCAAGGCTCTCCGACTCATCCTACATGCCCCTTGGAGTGTCCCCCCCCCCCCCCACCACCACCACCACTCCCCCAACACCTTACCCCTGCAACTACCAAAGCACCCCCCATGTAGGACAGCAGCTATACACCGATGGCAGCCAGATCCCCCAGCCCGAGGGCCCGGCCTTCCTTGGGGCTGCGGTATACTCTCCATTGTCGGGCCAAAGCTTTACAATCAACCCAGGGGGTATTGACATCACCAGAACCAACAATATAGCAGAACTATGCCCTATCCACCAGGCCCTAGCACGAACACCCCCTGTCACCACCTACACTGATAGTCTTTGTAGTCTCCATCTCATTCAGAGACTTATCCATAACCCCCAATCTGTCGAGGAACGTAACCACAAGCAAATCCTTGAGGCCATTGGAAAACACCTCCTGGCCAGAGTCCTTAGAGGCACCCCCACCACTCTGGCCAAGGCGAGGTCCCATGCAGGTATCCATGGCAATCGGGAGGCAGATAAGCTGGCCAAGAAAGCCGCCCACTTCCCTAAAAATACCTCTGTCCCTAACAGTATTGGAGGGGTGGCTCACATGGGTAGGGTCCAGGAGGGGCCCACTTGCGAGTACCGCCCAGAGGGCCGGTACTTGAAGGCTCGCAAGTACCTTTATTTAATGCCCATAAAAGAGGGCATTCAATTCAAGTGGGACCCCTACCTACCCTACCCTAGGGGTCCAGATACAGAGGGAAGGGAAGGGAAGGGGCCCACTTGCGAGTACCTTGATTTTATGCCCATTAAAGATACAGATACAGGGGCATTCAAGTGGGACCCCTCCCTACCCTGCATCTGGTGGCAGCTGACGGCACCCTGCCCCCTAGGATAGCAACACCCAACCTCACCAGGGGGGTCAAGGCTACCCCCCCCACACACACCAAAATCCACACAGGGAGGATGGACCAACATGCATGGCAGATACCCCTCACTGTGGACCATAGCATCCCCTGAGCACCTCCCACATGCTAGCCACTACTTCTGGCAGCAGGCATCCGTCCCCTGGTGGCAGAAGATTCAAATCCATAAGGCTAGGTGGGGCCGCCTATGGAACAAGAAGCTGGCTTACCAATGGAAAATGCCATATGGTAGCAACCCCCACTCACCCTCATCAGAAACCTACACCATTTGTCACACATGCCAAGATGGGGCAAGTCACATGCTGGCGGGCTGCAAGCACTCAACCATCACTGGGATGTATATTAATCGGCATAACCTTGCAGTACAATTAATACAAAAAGCAGTGGCCAAAGGTGAACAGGGAGGGAAACTAATGTATATGGACGCTGGCAAACTGGAGGACCTCCCCAGTGAGGTACTGGGGAACAGGCCGCCCTTGTGGCTGAACCCCCCAAACATGGCCCAAACCACCTGGGACAAACTCAGACCAGACCTCCTCTTGACCCCGGATCAACAAACATGCTCCAATCCCACCTCATGTCCCCCCATCCACATAGTTGAAGTCGGCTGTTGCTCTGACAGCAACCATTTGGATAAATATGCGAAAAAGGGGAATCAACACAAGACCCTAGCACAGGCTCTGAAAGATCAGGGCTATAAAGTTATATACTCATTTGTTACATTGGGTACCACAGGGACCATACCTTTCAATGCACTTCCCAACCTCACCCGCTTAGATATCTCCTAAGTAGCCGCCCTCAAGCTCTGCACCAAACTCCACACCCATGTCACTGTCTCCTTCCAGCCCATTGTCGCGTGCACACATGGAACAGGCCCCCAATCCTCCCCCGGGTGGATGACAGCCCCCCCCCCCCCCCCCCCCCCCCCCCCCCCCCCCCTTTTGGTGGTTGGCCCCAGTGAAAGCAAACGGGCTGGCCCCCTCAACCACACGCCTCGTAACAAGGCGTACTATTTACTTATGTATTTATTGCGCCATTTGCTTGGTTTGATTAAAGCGAGCGTCTAAGCAGGTTAATAGGGTTATATATAAACCTCTCTATAAGTCTCTCTTCCTGGATTCATCCTAACAAAAAAAAATGCACCAGGATTGCACCCAAGACGAATGAGTGTTGGTGATGAAAACTTCTGCATGCTCTGTCACTTTAAGGATGGCTAAACAGCAACGTAAGGGAGCTGCATAGAAGCTGCTGCATGCGGCCAAACAAAACAATTGCATGAATACTATAATACAAATGAGTGAGATATCCCTGGGCTATTTACCGCCCTCAATGTAGCAGAGACTCGACGGTTGCACCAGTTACACCGGATACAGTGCCACTTAGACCTAAGGGTAGACATTGACCCAGGCCTCCATCTCACACCACCTGACGATGGCACATAAACTCAACAACTCGCAACTCAACTCAACTCGCAACTCACAACTCGAGACTCAACAATTCGCAACTCAATAACTCGCAACTCAACTCAACTCAACAACTTGCAACTCCCAACTCAATAACTTGCAACTCAACAACTCAGCAACTCGTAACTCAACAACTCGCAACTTGCAACTCAACAACTCAGAACACAAGGAACACAATTTTGTACTAAAAGCCAGCTGATCGCCAAACAAATACCCACCCCAAGCCAACTGGCCTTAGATAAGGGCGGTCAGTATATTTGGAGTTGCTCCAATCAGATTTGAATTGTGAGCTCAAATACTTAGTCTTGCTATACTGATTACTTAATAAGTCTATAATTATTAAATACGTCGCATACATACCGTAGTGGAGCTTAGGGTTCCCGGGGGTCCAGAGACTGTAATTTATTTTTTACTTCCCGGGGGGGTCCAAGAATTTTTATATCGTTCCCGGGGGGGGATTTTGAATTTAAAACTACATCCCGGGGCAAACATTGGGAATAATGGAGGCATGTATTAAATGACAGAAGAACTGCCAAGTCATTGATCTAGGGACGTGACGGGCGAGACAGAAGGGACTAGGAAACGCAATTTCCTAGGGCGTCCTGGTGTCCTCTTGCTGGCAAGGGCTGCCTGGTCACGAGCAAGCTTTGCATAGGCAGCCGGTGTTGCTTCCTCCTTGCGCTTCGCCTCTTTGGCTTTCTTCTTCTCCACCTCTTCAGCCGTAAGCGTCGCCTTGAAAAACATGTCCAGCTTTGTCTGCTTCTTCTGATTGCCATCCGAGTCCTTCAAGACATTCACGATCTTCACTACTCGAACATCGGGGCTTTTCTCACCGGCTATTTCGAGATTAGGAGTGTCCGATTCGACTATTACAAGATCAGGCGTGTCAACTTCGGCCTCCATGTTGAAGGCGGAGCAGGAGCAACAATTTCAGACGATGGGAGCGAAGAGTTGCAAAGCGGGAGGAGGAACCCCTTGAAATATGTATTGGCAATCAGGCAGTACTGCCCCAATTCTAATTCCTGGGTGCTGGTGCTGATCTGAGGCCGACCCCATTTTTTAATCGTACCGCGGGGCGGTAAAAAATATTATTTTCGCATCGCAACTGCAGGTTCGCGGGGGGTGCAAAAACGATAATTATTCGGGAACCCTAACATTTTCTACGGTAATATATTTAGTACCATCGCCTTGATTGTCCCTAAGGTTCCTGGGATTCGTTGTACTTATACTTTTATATTATATAGATGCCTCTATCAATGTTGAAAAAAACAAAAATCCAAGATAGAGTCTACGAGAGATTTAATACTTAATAATAGGTTCAGAGCAGGGGGGGGGCAGAAAGACAGATTTTGGACCGCACCTTCGATATGGTGTCCGATTCAGATGGGAGTTGGAATTGTGGACGTTTCATACAAAAAGAGGGGGGAAATATAGTTGGCTAAAAGTTTTTTCACCCCCCCCCCCCCCCCACCCTCCTAAAACCCAATTACCTCACCCTACCCCCCCTAAAATGGGGGTCATTCGAAAGATCTTTCAAAGCCCATTTCAGTCATGCTCTTACATCTTTCATGGGGTTACCCAAACGTGATTTATCGCTAAGTTAAGATTTGGGCCGCTTTGGTTGAAAAAAACTTTGGACCCCTCTAACTTTTGTACAACTTTTTTTTTTGCTAAAAAAAAAAAAACTTTTTTTTTTATATAGTTTGAGGGTAGGCTCTATCCAAAGCGAAGGTGCGGTACGGGAGCTTTTTTCTTGCCCCCCCCCTCGGTTCAGAGCCTAAGGATATACTAGGGATATTCATACAGCTAAAATATGTAACACTAGAGCTCTACCATGGATGTTGTCTTCCACGACATGCTCCCGGCTTGCTTGTGTAGATGGTAGTGATAACGGGGATGAATACAGGCGTCTTGATGGACAGTCGTTTTGCCATATCGTAGAATATCCCATCTCCACAGTATGTCTGTCCCCAATGGCTTCGTGTGTTGAGCCAGCTAGGTATGACACCATTGGCTGTGTCAATGTTCCCCACACCAATGATGTCCTTATCTTTCCAAACATATAGAGACTGGTTGTCGCACACGCCAGACTGGAAGACGTACAGAGTGTCCCTAACAAGAGAGGGAGGGTACACGGTTCGGGTGAGTCATGGGAGGATTGGTTGTGGAGGGTTTGCGGGTGGTTCAGTGGAGGCTCTAGGAGGTTCTCGCCACAATCCCCAAAATTGAAAAGTATTATGAGCTGCCACAAGACGTGATATTGAGGGAACGCTCCCACTTGCATGCATGTGTACATATTGGAAAATGGCTACTATAATGGGTTTATTTGGTTTTGCAGACCCTCTGCGCCTGAGCTTGGACTACCGCACAACAGCATGGAGGGAAGTGATGTACCTTTTCCAAGGCGACAAGTCTGCAATTTGTGAACCTGGCAAGGGCTCTAACCACAAGCTTGTTAAATTTATGCTGGGATCTAGTGAACAATACAGCATCAGCTCGATACAATCCCCAATCAACGTCCAATCTCCTTACTCCACTTCGGCCCTTCCTCACCTGTCAACAGCATGCTTGCGGTAATTTTCAAACGCATCTGGTTGAAAGAAGTTGTCATCATCGCTGTGTATAACGAAGTGACCTGCTAGGTGCTTCATCTGTTGACGGCGCCCATGGCCGTAATGGCCAAGTGATTGCTTTGCAACCTATAGATGGGGTTGACATGATTTGGTTAAGGCTTGCCTTGACAGGCCTAGCCCCCCACCTTATTTTGATGGAGTTTTGTTGCATGGCCATAAGGAGATACATAAATAGGGGTCATGCTACATACACCAAACTTGGGGCATTAGGGCAAAAGGTGAAAAAATGACACTAGGCAATCCCTTGGAGGGAAACAGAAATTAAGATCAGAATAGAGTGTAGCCCCCTACGACACAAAATAACTAGTCAAACTGAGCAGACTAAGGGGCACTAGGAGGAAAAGAGTCAGCATTCCCCATGAATAAAAAGAGGGAGGGGAAGTGTGAAAGAATGATCCCTTCCCACCGACAAGCATCCGTCCTTAAGGCAGCGTTTGGGATCCCTTGCCCCTAGGACCTGAATCTATGGATGCTCAGCTGGCATCACTAATATAGCGCCTCCAAGAACCCCACTAGGAGTGTGTCTAAAGGGTATGCGCTTGACACTGAAGTAGGCTTAGCATTACATGCATCGACTTGCCCTCAAGGGTTATCACCTGGATGTTGACGGTACACTTGAAGGTAGCGCGTGATATCATGCGTGTTACTTTTGGTAGTACTCCCTCCTCATCCTTGCCATCAAATAAAATCGTTAGGTAATCAATATCATTCAGTTGTCCCTCAAGGGAGCGTAGGGTCCGCAATACCGTGGTGCGCCCAACGCCGGTTATGACCACGTGGAAGGAGGAGGCATTGTGCTGCGGATGGGTCTCAAGCCGGGCTGTTGGAGGATTATTTCGTAGCAACCACATGGTGCCAACTTTTTTTTTTCAACTTTTGTATGGTTCCCTCATGAAGCCAGAGTTATGACGCTTTGCAAGACCTTATTGTAGTATTGTATTGTAGCCAAGGTACGTAGTGAGGAGCTCGGCCCATAAGGGGGGTATGGGTGGCAGCGTCCCTAGGTAATTTGTTTGCTTTTAAAAATATTGCATGCTTTTTAAATATTGCTTGTCAACCTGTTACACAAGTTCCATTGAAAGCATTTTTCATGCCCCAGGTATACTCTAGAGAAAAGGAAATAACAAGGCCCAAGAAACACTAATGCATGAAGTATTCACCAAAATGCCGAAGGCATGCACCTTCTGGAGTCTTGTATCCAACTTTGCATATAACATGCAAATTATGGCATTGATGTGAATAATGAGTATGCCTACCTTCCGACCATACCTTCTTTCTCTGCACATAAGCATTGCAATCAGCAATGGGTTGGGTTGCAGCTGCATCTGGCAGAGCACTACCCACATTCAAGGGACAGTTTGGTGTCATAATTGCTGTTGCTACCCTAGGGTTTTGGAGACTACAAAACATTTGCTGTCTGGACAAGGGAATCACACGCGACCACACATTAGTTAAATCTACTTGTTCGCACATGGCTCAATTAATTTCCTTACTCACTTCAACCAGTTTGGGCTTGGGCTAGCTCAGGTCCAACCCAAGTGGCATAGAGGTGATAGAGGGCAATAAACGCCTTCCAGGGACACTGGCCAATTTCAGCAAAACCTTTCACACCTGGGCATCGCCGATTTGAACAACGCATCCATTGACTCCATCCCACCCAAAAATACACCTTGCCCCTACTACCCATCTCACCCACTCAACCCTTGAAGCTTATAATCATCATCAGCGAGCATCACGGCACCGAGATCCTCACGTTTGAAATCAGTTGTCCTAAGGGAGCTCAGGTGCCCAGGGTCAACATATTGTTTCCTTGAAAGAAACGTGCAAGAGGTTCAAGACCAGCTACATTGACAAGAAGATGCCTCGCCCCAGCATCTGTATAGCGGTAGTGGTCCATGGTGGTGTTGCGTGATTCTGCTGTGTGGCCCATGTGGTACCATTGCAAGAAGGGGATGGTGATGAACAAGTGCCCCCCTGGCTTAAGGAGGCGTTTCAGGTTGTTCACAGCAACATAGGGAGACTTTACATGCTGGAGAACCTGGGGGGGGCAAATAAGTGAACTAAGTGACACAAAAGTGCTTTAAGGCGCTCGGTACCCGAATGAAAACAATCTCCAGATTTTTGGAAGAAGGGATTAGCCTCATAAAAATGTCCATTAGTCCGTCCGTCCGTTAGTTAGTCACAAACCACATTTTCAGGTTTCATGAAAAACATCAAAAAGTTGAACATTCCATATTTTTGATGAATTATAAGACTTATTTATACAAGACAAATTCTCACCAGAGCACATATGAGCATCGCAATTCACGAAAGGAGCTCGGGTTGGGCCAAATAGCTACAATTAACGGTTAACAAATTGATTCAAGGGTGTTTTGAGCTAACACTTCAAATTTGAACCACTTAAACATGTGCGTCTACATAGGTTGGCAGCAGAATTGTCGTCAAAAAATCGAGGCGACACATGTAAGCATCACAATGGACGAAACAATCCCCTAGGGCACTACTAGTGCTACAATTAGCCCACGGACCCCACCCCAGGGCCGTGCGTGGGGCAGGAGAGGGGCAGGGGCAGGGGCGGGGGCCACCGGGCGAGGGCAGGGGCAAGGGCAAGCCACGCCACCTGCTGCGGGCCAAAAACCCGTTCAGGAGGACGGGACATACCGTTCACTTCTGGGCTGGGCCGTAACATGCAATACCTTGAACAAAATCCGTTAAAATCAACCAGGCACCTGATTGGTCTCATTTTTCTTGCATCAAATTCTTAAAATAAAATCAATCTACATACATGCATGCACGAATTAA
>JACBWV010000206.1:0-50649 GCA_013435795.1 Chlamydomonas sp. ICE-L | reverse complement strand
GAGGTCAAGTATCAGCATCATTGCGGGTTCATCATTCGTTAAATCGTTTTTGATTTTAGTGGACTTAGTGAGGACCTTATTTGTAATTCCTTAGAAATATCGGTAATGGGTGGTCTGAAATGATAGTAATGTTGTGTTCGATATCAGCTTCCATTTAGACTGTGTAATTCTTCATGGAAACTCCGGTGACAGCTTCCCTGTTGCTCTGCGTCAAAGGTTTCTACTGACACGCGTGTCTAGCCTGTACCGATAGGTTTCCAGGCTGCCACCCTTTTCCTCACTGGTGCCCCCTTCTGGGGGGTTTCCCCAGTCCTTGTAAAGTGTTCTTCTCCTCTCCGTTTGATTAGATTGGCGAAGGCTGCGCTTGCATAGCATATGTCCACTCGCTGAAGTTAGTGTCTTAAGCTGATAGGCCAGCATGCAGTTGCTAGCTGGGCATTCATTTAGGGTAGCAAGCATGCACCAGATGAGCTAGTACTCTCCACACAAGACCGATACGGCTTAGAAATTGGAAGTGCTGCGAGCTATCACATTCTTAGCAGCAGGCCCAGGAGAGCTATAGGGTTATCTTAGCCCAAGGAGGAGCTCTTTGTGGGATCGAGAACGAAAACGAGGCAATCGGAAGAGGAAAAAGAGGAGGGGCAACAAACACCAACAAAACGGGGGAGGGAAGGAGGGGAGATGAACTGGATCGATATATGGTTAGGACTGCACCAGCTGATACAGATTGAAGCTCTCCTACAAGTGAGGGAGTGGTAACCGTGGTATATTGCTGACGGGTTGCCCTGCTAAGTAAGGAGAAGAAGGTGGGGCAAAGCGCGGCAATGGCACTGTGCCGAATTGTGGCCAAACAGCTCGGGGGGGGGGTGGGGGGGGGGGGCGGGGGGGGGCGAGAGCCAGTCACGGAGAGCTGTGCCAGGAGTCGGCCAGCAGCAGTAACTCTCGCCGTAGCAGTGGAGGTTAGTAGGGAGGAGGTTCAAACCCTCTATTTTCTGGCTTGCCGGCAGAATGCTATGGATAGGGGGGGCTTCAAAAAATGGGCCTTGGGGGGGGGGCTCTTCAACTGGGCTTCAACAAGGGGCTTGGGCCTTTTCAAGCTTTCAAAAAAACGAAAAAAAAATCCCTGGGGAGGATTGATTTCTAACAGGCGCAGCGACTTCGTAGAGCTTGTGGTGCTACTGTGCTACACGGCCTTCTGCGAATTCCTGGGAAAGTCACACTGGTTACGGAAGGATGAGTACCGGTTATGTGCAAACCAGTGAAACAAAAGTGCCCATGGAGAATTATATGCACTTTCGTACCGTGCTTTCCAATTGGGATCAATGATTTTGAGTTGGAATCGGCTCTCGAGGTGGAGCATGATTGTAATGTGTACCTCCCAAATGGTAACCTGGGGATCGGGCGTGCCACGGTTGTTTTAGGTTTATACAGTTACTATCAGCTAGTAAGCACTTTAAGAGTGGACAGAGTGTATGCAGCGGAGACAGACGCGCCAATCTATACACAGAGACGGAGAATACGTTACAAGCAAGGACGTACACTAAAGGGACAACCAGCGGTGGGCGATACGAAGTGGATGCCTGTAACCGGAATGACCCAGCCCGATCTTGTCACCATGAACCGTTTAACACAGGAGATTTCAGGGAGAGATCCGCTAAGACACAGAAGAGACAGGCAGTCAATAGGGAAGCTGAGAACTGAGGTCACTTAAAAGGATGACTCAGTTCTAAGGGAAGCATCACTAGGGAAGCGTAGCAGGCGCCAGGATAGTTCTAGGGGGAGACATAAAGCTAGTCACCAAGTCATAAAAACGCGTGAGAGCACAGCAATCATGCTGCCATCCACCTATGACACAGGGGGGGTGACATTTACATACTACTACTCCACCGATGGCACTGGGGACATAGAAAAGTATATGTAACAGATTAAAAACAAAAATTAAAGAACTCCGAAAAAAAACGAGAGGAACTTCAAATGCCCCAAAGGGTTGTAAATGAAGAGGAAAAGGAAGGACTGGGAACACCACCACCCAAGGGCACCAAATACCAAAGAGTGCCAAGGGAGAAAAAAGCACAAGAGCTAACAGACCGAATGAAAGAGGATTATTTAGAAGGGGGAAAGAGGGATATTAAGACGAAAAGAGGATTATAACCGAAACTATCAATGACGGGTTTGGTGGTAACCAACGGTATTTGAAAAAACCCGATTTCGGGAATGATTGGAACCGTAAGTCCCACATAATAGTACACATACAATGATTTTGATAACCAAAAAAAAACAAGAAAACGTATAATTCAGCAAGCAAAGCCACAGAAGAAGAAAAAGAAGAAAAGAAAGAAAACGTGAAACGCTAATTGTACAGGAACGAAGAAACGTTTTAGTAACCCAAAAAAACTCTAAAATAAAAAAAAAATGGAACCTAGAAGTAGCGGGCATCAGGGTCATTCCTTCCAAGCATAGGACAAACCGCCAGAAACACAGCAGAGGATCAAGTGCAGGGAACCAGCAGTCGCAGAAGAACAGCAGGCACGCAGATCAAGGGGCTTGGTGTGAATGATGAAGGGGTCGAGCACACGTTATCCCCACAGTGTGTGTTGTCTTTTTTCACAAGGCAACAGCCCAGGTCCAAGTGGCCATCCTCCACCAGCTCCTTGAGGGTAGTGATGAATAACATCAATTGCTTTGCTGCGAGGCAGAAGCTGCCAGTCAGTGCCCAACTCAGGGAAACTAACTCCAAGGTGTAACCCTGAATTGTAACAAAGCCACCAAGCACAGACCCAGATCCCCCCCTTCAATTAGATCCACCCTCAAATTTCGTTCAACATGGACCTCCCTGGCAGCCTGGGGACCAGGGCCTCAGACCGGATAATCAGCAGCACTAGAGATAATAGAAACAGGAGGCGTCGCTTGCTCATCAGTTAAACAATGCACACCAGCTAGAACTGACAAAGCCGGTCGGAGATCTCTGTCACAGACCCACATCAGCACATAAGCTGAGTCACTTAACGACCGTCAGTTTAAAAGTTGAAATCATGGGCTGCTGTGGCCGTAAGTGAGACCACAGGTGAGAATTGTGTTCTCAAAACAAGAGTACCGTTTGGGCAGCCACCCCAGAGAGGAAGGACTGTAGGGTGAGCAGAGACCATGGTTAAATAGCTAACAGCAAAGGAAAATATCAGGAATGGTGCAAGTGCAACGTGGGCAGGGTTATAGCAAAAAGCACTACAAGAGAGATGGTAACTGGATATTTAGACGGGCAGCAGGGGCTCTCCAGGGGCGTCAGAAACAGGGGATTGGATTGGCCATGAGGAAGCAGCAAAACTTGGGTGGTGGCAGCACAGCAGTAAGCCAAACCTGCTCCACCAGAGCACAATGTAGGTGTGATGAGAGAGATGATTGAACACACCTGCTCAGAGTCAAGGGGTAAAATCCATGTCCAAAGAGGGAACAGGAACTGGGAGGAAGGAACTGAATGGACAAAACACCCATGCTCACTTGACCTCCCTCCCATGCAGAGCTAGCTGCTGCCATTGCCTGGATCAGCAACACATTACCTATCCAGCTCATAAAAAAGCACAGATAAAAGTCATAAAATGGTCAGGACCTAGCTCCATTCACCATCAAATCCTTCCTAAGTAACAGAGCAGGTCTGTACCTATGCACATGTTAAGCCATGAGCAAAGAAACCGCTTGAACATCCCTACTCCAAGCTTGGGGCCGTGCTTGCTTTCAATCATAAAGGGACTTTCTGATCAGTTTTGCAGAAAGAAGTGGAAAAAACACCGTCGTTTTAGGAACCAGGTTGCCCATCTAAAAAGCCCTCAGGATTGGTGGCAGAGTAGTAAGTAGTTGGCAGTAGTAAAGGTCACCAGGAAAAGGCTTCCAGCTGGCAATTTAGGAAATGCAGTCTTGATTGTCTAGCTGGCCCGAAAAACATCTTCCTATGAGTGAGTGATGGGGCAGCCAGGAGAACCCTAAGACCTGCTTTGGAGGAGCAAGGGGCATTTCATCAGGGAAAAATCCAGCCCAGGACGTGCAGAAAACCAGGACCCCAAAACGTGCCTGGCAGCGTATTTTTGGTTTATTATAGTTTTTTCGTATTATAGGTTACGCCATCAACACCCATTTCGTCACAAAAAGAACCACCTGCCGGACGGATCGTCTGCTTACGACGGGCGGTGGCAGTGGGGAGGCTGTGGAGTGATGAGGAACAGTAGTAGTGAGAACCCAGTACCATGGGCATGAAGGGAAGCCATCTCATCCTTCATGCAAGAGAAAGAAGCCTTGATCCGTGTCAGGGTGGTATGTGCAACCATGGCAGCTTTTGTAGGTCAGTTAAGTGGTGGATGGATGAAACAGATGCTCCCACGTTACAAGCAGGTTTATTGTACCATTGGTCAGCGGGGGTATCAGCAGTATCTAGCAGTAAACCAAGAACCTTGCTAGAAACCATTAGTTAAAGCTCCCCCAGTGAGCCAGCAGAACTACTGGCATGCTGGTTTGAACAGGGCCGGCTTCTTGCCTCTAAAATCAAACGAACGGGGTCGACCCCGGGAATCACCCCAGGCCACTACGCAGTATGGGAGAGCATCTCTCCTCTCCTCTCTTGTCTCTGACCACGGTTGGTTTTTCAAGATATCACTTGCAGCATCTTTTGACATGCAAGGCTACGTACATAATCACTCCGGAAACACTCCTGAGTAATCTATCAGAATCAGCGAAGGCAGGGGAGGTGAGGAGGTGAAGCGATTGAAGCGGTTCACAAACTCATCGAGAGCTAATCAGTGCTGATATGGGAGGTAGCAAGGTGATGACTAGTAGTGCTAATGGGGCATCTAACAAGGAGCAACTGGTCTGAGTTGGTTGTTGTAAATTCCAACGACTTCACTGACTAGGAATGTGACGCAGAGGAGGGCTCCTGTGCGACCCCCGTAGATTCGGCTCTAAGATTTGTCCGTAGGAGAGCGCAGAAACTCGCACCCCAGCCCGGCCCCAGTGTGTTCTCACGCAACACAAGTACCACTGGCCCCCCCGGACCTAAGGTAGCGAGAAGTCATCCGATTGGCCACCAGGACAGTGCCAGCCCAGGCAGGGACAGTGTGTTCAAACAATTGGGGGGAAGAACAACAGGGTCTTCTAGGAGAGGAATCAACCGACAACCACATGCAGGTGTAGTTGAGGCCTGGCCGAGGCTAGGGACGGGACACTGCTAGAGACATATGGCGACCCCCCATCCCAATCCCCCCCTATCATTAGGGAGTGTTGACCAGGAATGCAGTTGATGAATAATCAAACTGCTCAGGAGAAGAGAGGAAAGCACGACCGCGCGAAGACCGGGGCGCAACGGAAGGAAAGAACCACAAACAACATGAGAAGAACCCGGACGAACACAGAGAATAAACAAAAAAGTCTTAACAAGTAACGCCCATCACATTTCGTATAGCTTATTAAGTTTCTTCCCATTGACTTAGAAGGAACATAGTCAGGGGAAGCAAAAAAAACACAAGTATAAATGTAACGACAAAATCAGGTTTCACCCCATAAAACAACAACCTCAAAGGGTTTGTCTTGCGTCCCTGGTTAGGCAGACGGTTTATATGGTACGGGGTAACAAGCAGCCAGGAAGGATAGGGCCACAAACCAAAAGGACTTAGTCAGCTTAGACTCCCAGTGGGGATACTCCAGCTCTATATTATGAAGGACCCATTATACCTTTCCACAGTTGAATTCGCTGTGCAGTGTATGCCAAAAAGACAAAACTCATGTACTGCCCCACCGATTCTAACCAATCCTCGAACCATGAAGCTATAAACTCTAGCACTTCAGATTCAGAGCACTTAAAGCAAACCCCCGCAGGCTGAATTTGACCTCGAGGATGATTGTCTGTGATGCTTAAGGGAGCTTCAACATCACTTGGGTGTCCGCAAGAACAATACCAGCCTAGCCAGAGAATGGTCATACAAGGCCCCCACCAGATATAAAACTACCCCGAAGACCCCGAATATGAAAGCCGGTCCAGATATCCAAGTGAAGTCGTTGGAGGGGGTGCAAGACCTAAGGTCAATAATTGCTTTCTTTAGGAAAAGGGAGAAGGCTTTCCCTTAGTGCTTGACAAGCATCACCAACAGGGATTTCCATTACCCATTTTTGTACTCTGATGAAGGCTGAGGGGTAAGTTTAACCCTACCACGCTTGAAAAACCCAAAGGTTGGCAGGCAATCATAACCGGGGAATGTGAACAGTAGCCTAGGATGTTGTATTTTGATGTGTGATGATGTTGAAGAACCAGTGCCATTGCCAAAACATGCTGGAGTAGAGTAGTGGTAGGGATAAGTTGGATAATTAACGTTCCCACTCCGGTATCCCATCAACATAAAGGGCAAAGTGGATAATATCAGCAACCCTCAAACAACGATATGATGGTGTGACAAAGCCCCTAAACTGCAAACTATACCCACCATCACCTGGAAGCAGGAAAGGACCACAGAGCCCAGAAGAGCCCTGGAGTTGGCAGTACAAACTAATATATCAAAAGGCAATCTTGCAGTGGAGGGAATGAGCACCTACAGCATTTACGGGACAGGAGATTTACTGGACAGGGCGGTTGGTGGTTATATTATGTAGAGTTATGTTAGGTAGATTTTTAAAGTGCGTAACTGGGTTGGTGAGGTTGGTAACAAATATATACATAAACAATGGGACCCCATACCTCTGACCGGTTGAATCACCCCGATCAGCAAATCGAACTGCAGGCCCCAAACAGAGAGGATCAAACACAGTGACAACCCGACCTATCACTGTGATTGACATACCAGCCCCGAGTTCCAATGAAAAGATTACTTCAGAAAGACTTGGGCTGCAAATGTGGTTGAGAACTGTGAGTTCGTTGCAAGAAATAGGACAGAGATACCTCCTAGTTCTTTGGAAACCATGGCTGTCAGATGTAATACCCATCGATCTGAGCCATGCAAGGACGACGCTGCTTAGAGTGTTAAGCGACCCTGGAAGTGGCCAAAGTACGGGCACCGGTTTCCAGGAACAAGGTGCCGTCCCTGGCACTTTTGAGTTCCGGATACTTTGTTAAGAGCGGTCTTCGAGTGGCTCGTTTTACGAAACGACAGGGTCACAAGTGCAATCCAAGCGCTTCTTGGTGCCCCCGGAACTTTGTGAGCACCAGATCCCTTGCCCCGCTGGAAAGAGCATAGCCGGGATCTGGGGAGGGTCGGGGGGGAACCTAGCCAGGAGCTGGACAGACCTGGGGGGGAGAGCACATTTAAGAAATCCTATAACGATCTATAAGCCATCAGACAAGGACAGTTAGTCTGTCCTTGTTCTGGTACAACTCAAGCCAAATGGAGCGCAGCGAAGCGAATCGAGGGGGAGGTGAATGCCTTGATTATAGTGTGCTCGCGTGACGCGCGGCTGCTGGGTATCCGCACTTGCGAAGATCAGTGCACAACTGCCGAACCCTGCGAAAAACACATCCACGGGTCAGGTTTTTTCATGGGCACACGACTAAGCGCAACAAGCATGAGGGAACCCAGCAAAAGGGCATCAGAATGCTGCCTCTTGAGATGCAGTAAGAGATCGCGAGGTGTAGCAAAATCCTATACACCTGTACCAATCGTTCCGTCATGTGCGCGAGCATCTGTGAGCACCTGAACTCCTGCGTGCAAGGGTCAGGGTACTAAATCCTAACAGTGCGGATCTGCACGAGTCCCTGACTAGGAAGGCGGTGGTTGAGGCAACAGGCAAAAAACGGCGGGCATCATACATAGCGCGAACCGACAGAAGTACTCGGCAGCGATGCCAGCATCATATGGGGGCCCCAACGCTGGTCATCAAGTTCTCAATCTCATCCAAAGAATCGCAACATTTGTCGAGTAGACTCAAATCTGGCCTAGGAGTAACTTAACTGTTCGCAAAAAACTTGGTTACTTGCGTAGATGTGCATTTCGATATACTCCTTTATATCCACCAAAGGTTAGCACCACGTTGAGGGGGGTAGTCAATCCCTGTTCCGCACAGGCCCCATGATAAGACGGTATGCATGACCTCAACTCATGAGAACAAATCACTCGCCTAGCCCTGCCCTTCTTCGTATCTAGTCTTGCCGAGTGGCCAGCCTGATCCATCCGACCGTTACGTTCATATGATCAGTGCGGTCCAAGGAGTCCCAGCTTTCTGCTCGCCTGCGTTAATTTGTTGTCCTGGTCAACTCCGCATCATCCATGCGCGCAGGTGTGGAGTCTTCCCTCACAAGCAGGTGCTCCCAGGAACAGCATCACAGCGAGCGATTCGGGTAGTAGGGCCGGAGGGGAGGAAAAGGAGAAGTTGCAGGAGCTGCTCCCACAGTGGAGGGGGAGGTGGATTCAGGGACTGGGGCCACAGCATCGCTGTGGACACTCGAGGAAGCAGCAGCAGTCCCACGAGACCGCGTGTGGTAGCCAGCCAGAGCTGTCACGAAGGGTTGCGACCAAAGGGGCGGGGAGGAATCAAGGACCAAGTGACGACTTCTCAGGCCACACGTCGGCATAGCCAACCCGGGACCGCAGGTGGATGCGGAGGAGCAAGTCAGAGACTTGTCGACAGTGTGGGTGATAGGAGGAGCCTGAGGGGCGGTGCGGTGATGGGGATGAGGGAGGTACGACTAGGGACTGTCAAACGCGGGATCCTTCCTTATCGTGATGCTTCCATCGCCACCACCATGAACCTATTAAGGTTGGCCACAGTGGTAGAGGATGTAGGACGCCCACTAGAAGAACGTGCCATCTCGAGCGAGCTGTCTGGGATGGGGTCCATTCGGTCTGCCTCGTCGATCGTCCTGTCCGCCAGTCCTTGTATAGTTTGTCGTAGTGCTCTAGCTCATGGCTTCTTACTGCGCTTGATTGAGCATATGATTCCGATTGTCATACTCATACATGATGCGGGCCTGTACGACGCGGCTGTGCGTGTGAACCCGCATTTCCTCTCCTCCTCTCGCCTATTGATCCGCTATTCCTGAGTCCCGATGACCCGAGACGCCCGCTAGCATTCTCGTATGTTTCTCCCAGATTCCTCGTTTTATCTCCCCTTCTTAAGTGCAGGATTGACGGCGTGTCCCGCCAGCAAGATGTGCAGCACGCGACTGTTGAGAAGAATATGGCGGCTCATGGTAGGCGGTGGTTGACTGTGCTCATCATGGGCCCTGGAAGCGACGATTTAGTCTTATATGTCAGCCAGAGTCCGCTGGTGCGCTCAATCCATCAATCCACCAGAGTGCACACCTAGGATGGTGATACCCGGATAAATTGTCTGGTCTCAAAGCCATTTGAATCAATTACCTCTCTTCTATCTGCATTTGCCTTTCGCGAGCCATGACGACTTAGCGTTAGCACCTTCTCTTGTGCGTGTGTCAGCTCTCTTTTACAGAAGCCGGCAGGAGGCCCACGCGGAATGTTGCATTATACAGCTTTTCGTGGTGAGTATCAACGTAGATGAATGATCCACCGACACTTTTTTTTATCCCAGATATTAACGCATCTTCTAACGATGGACAGAGATATGTTAGTTCCGGAGACTCGCATCCGCCTGCACTAAATTCTATATATTCATGAGATTTCCGTTGCAATTAACCTACTGTGTTACCAATTAGCACCAAGCCGCACGCGATCACATAGCCACGGACACCAGCGTTGGCGAAGTGGATGCTGTAACCTGAATGGCCCTAAGCCAGGATCTGCACACTGACAGGCACGGTTAACAAACCCTGCGTCACTTTTCCTGACTGTCATATGGTTGATGACGCTCCGATAAAGCCCCTTTTTCCACATGAGAGATTTAGGCCAGTGTTGGCATATTAGTGTAAGCACATGACATAATTCCGTCACGTGTAATGTTTTTCATATGGCCAGCCTCTAGTTGTCACGCGGCGCTATGCATCAATTGTCCGACAGCCTATTCGGTGCCCGATAGTTCCTAAGGGAGTACATAAGTAGTCACAAGTTAATGACATATATTCCGCACTTGTATGTATTGACCACCTGACCCCCCATCCTGTGATCAAATGCCCTATAGAAGTGCATGTCCGAGCGCTGTGTCATCCGTAGCACAAGATGTTGTTGGTATTGTGTGATCACCCTCGCTCCAGAGCTCCTACTTGTGCCACTCTGGTCATGCTACGGACGCCCTACCCTTCTTACCTCAATTTCATTCAACATATATCAGCATATCAAAGCCGCATTAGTTACTTGCTTGACAGCCTGACCGTCACCCGTCGAGCCCGGTTATACATAACAAGGTGTCCCTCGTTGACCCATGACAAGAATCGCGATATATACGACGGTGTGATGATGTCATTTGGTAAAGTGGTGGGGAGTGTCACTCCACCCCACCTTGCTCAAAACCCGGTGGGTAAGTCTCTAGAGGCTCGACAATGAGTTAATTCCTGACGATGCAGTGCAATTTATCTTGTCCCCCTTTTTCTTGTCTACCCTATCTCCATACCCCCACCCCCTCCGGTGGTGCTTTGTTATCTTCCGTTTTTATTTTGTTTTTGTTGGGTGGCTCCCTGTTGATCGTTTGACTTCGTATCCGCCTGCCGTCCACCTAATAACTATGAACTCACCCGCTCAAATTATAAGGTACATCCACCCAGCCTCCCATAGTAGAGATCGCGACATCGTAGGTATTCTAGTCAGGACGGACCTGCGGAGCACAAAACGGAGGCCAAACGGCCTACTAGGCTTGATGAGCAAAAATAGGACCTGCGCTAGTGAATGGATGCGCATACAGACGGAGGCATTTCCAGCGCTGGGGACCCCAGTAGCCTTCGCACTGACATACAACACCTATGCATTGTGACCGACACAATCAACTGCACGCACCCGGTTCCTTCGGTAGCTTGTGCCTAGCTCGGCACGGCCCCCCCCAGCAGCCTCTATTTTTAGTGTGTAGCAAAAGCGTTCGACCTCTTCTCCGATGAGGCAAATGTTCCGACAAGTGTATTGGGCAATGTCACCGTCCCCTGCGGCTTATCTTCCCCCGTGCATTTACTATGGACACGACATTGGTTACCCAAATCAATTAATGTGTTTGGAATCGTGCTATGTCATAGTCACCCCGAATGGAGTACTCTAGCATGGATGAGGGGTGCATCAGCAGGGCCTGAAAAATATCATAGGATTAGGATCATTTTACGAGCAGCGTGCAACTGTGTAGCCTAAAGACATGTGAGGTGTGATACTTATGCAGCGCTAGCGCGCATCTAGGGGCGGTGAAGTCCAGCATGACACAGCGAGGGACAGCTAAGCAGATGGGTGGCGACATAGGCATGCTAGAGAGAGTGGTACACACACCCGCCCAGCCCTGTAACACTACCAAAACAGCCCTAGTCGGCCCTAGTGACAGCGGCGGGGCTCGGCGGGGCTTCTCACCCCCATGGATCACCAGCGGATCCCCATACCCAACTCAAGGGCGGTCATGCCCGAGGTCATGCCCTTGTTTAGTAGTCTGCACCAGGGGGTTTGCACCGCTGCCTACTTGATCTGGGTTGTCCTTCGGTTGCAAAAACCTTCATTTGCCACTTGGGGTTGTTTATGCTCAAAATCCCTAGGAATATCCCTGAGTTCCACCCTCCAACAGAATAAGTGCAGGAGAAACGAAGAAGGCGCGGGATGAAGGGTCGCGGCTCATAGTAACGAAGTAGGGCACCTTCCCTAAAGCGCATCGAAGTTGTATCGTATCAAAGTAGCTCTGGCATCGAAGTAGCTAGGCCAGGCGTTATGATAGGTAGATCTGGCATTGGACGAGGGTAGGTCTGGCATTGGATTTGGTAGGTTCGGCATCGAAGTAGCTTGGTATATAACATCGAATTAGAAGCGATGGGGCAGTTGGGGTTGGTTGGGTGTGAAGGCGTTTGATGATTTGTTGAGGTGCTGAGCCGGTGCGAATGAGAAGCTCAGAAGATTTAGCTTGCATATCGCGGTCAAAGAGAAAACCCATGCTATGGGGACTTCTTGGCAATGCCTTAATAGGATTCACATTATGTTGTGAACGGTGGTAAGGACGATTTGAACATTTGACTCAGACGCAAACCCTCGGGCTGAATGAATAGACTGAAGTCGAGCAATGCAGTAGGCTGCCGGACCAGAGCAGTCGAGAAACATGAATGGTCGTATAAGGTCAGAATTCATCGCACAAAGAGATCTCCATGACTGATCTCGCAAAGAAAAGTCGGCAGAAAGGCAGATACGCAAGAACGAGATCTGCTCGTCGGGCTCGTCGAAGTCGGCAGAGTAATCAGAAACCATATTTGTGGAGATGAGGATATTGCCCCTTGGACACGCAGTTGAGCTCGAGTGAGCTAAGTTGGAAGATGAAAAAAAGTCTAGGCATAAGGAGAAGGGAGCGAAAGTATCGCAAAGCAAAGCAAATTACGATGCTTCACGAGAAATCCATCCAGCCACAGTTGTAGTTTCAACAGCAATCGCAGTAGCAGATGAAGTCTTCGCCTACTGATGTGGAGAGCTTACACAGAGACTGAGGGCGCAAGCGTGCATGCACGGGTTTCGGGTACTCGAGCAACTGGGCAAGACGTCAGGAGCCTGCTTAATAATAAGCTATCTGGTCGTTGCTGCAAGCGGCTAGGAGAAAACAAACTTCACAGTCCAGGGACACACAATCGATACGATGCAAAAGCAAGGGAGCAGCAGCAGGGCGGAGAGGTCACTTGTTTTTCAGGGTTTGGTCGATTCCATAGCAGCGACGGTCACGTCAACGCACTGTGGGCCTGTGGCTTCCGACAAAGCGACAGGATAAAAACAAAGGGAAGACCTGGGGAGAGGGACGACCTGGGGAAGATAATATCGATGCCACCAACTGACGTGACTACTGCTTGGAGGTTCGGGGGTTGGTGAGGGTTTGTGGCTTCCCTAGGCGACGGTACATCAACGCTCTCTGACTTCCGACCATTGCGACAGGATAAATACGCGCCTCAGTCTCTCATGCATAATCGAAGAACAATACCTACATCTAAGGAGCCCTTTGACCTTTCCACCGTCGGTGATTGAACACCGAACCACCCAGTCCCTCCGGCCTACCCACCTGCCCGCCAGTCCTCCCGTACCACCCGCTGGTGCACCCGCGTCTCCAAGGTTGAGTTGGAGGCCTGATTAAATCATACGATGAAGTGTGCTACGTCACTCTTCCCCCCTCTTGGCAATGGCCCTGCTATCGGCCTGCGCTTTTGGTGAGTACCGCATGATTAACACGAACATACATGCAAACACAAACAAATGTTACAAAGCCGATTTTTTCGCTTTAGCCCCCCCTCTGGACCCCCCAGGGGGCCAGGGGTCCCGGTCCAAGCCCTAAGTTCCCCTTGTGTCTCTTCTCCGCCGTCCGCCCGTCCGCCTCTCCATCTATCTATCCATCTGTCCGACTGATGTCCATGCGTTTGAACTATTCCGACCCACCTCCGCACCCACAATTTTTGCTCACAGTTGGAGTGCCGATTAGTTATCAGCATCGCAGCTGTCAAGATCTTCCAAAATGTTGTCCAATTATGTAGCTTCTACTATTTCGGCTACGATTAGCTACTTTCTCCATTTCTCCACTCTTTCGAACTCCCCCTGCCGGTGACTCTAAAGCGCTTTTCCGGTCGCTTGCGCACGATCTTAGACCTTGTCTCTGAAGGCCGGAGTGTATCTATTATTCTTAAATAGAATTTGTTCGCACCATCCACCTACACCCATCACATGCATACACCATCCCATGTCTTGGGAACCCAAACCCTGGTTATTTAAGGCGCACCCACCCTCACACGCCCCCACCGCCACCCCCTTTAACCCCTGCGTCGCGCCCCCACCCCCACGGCCACGCATACTCACCCTACATGTCCCATACCCTCTGCCTCCATTTTTTCCCTCCCCCCGTGGCCCCTATCAACAGGTAGCAAGAAATGCCCCGGAAAGCTCCAAGCCCTCTCCTCAAGAAGAAAACTCACCCCCCTCACTATCCAGCGTAACAAAAACCTGAGGCTGAGGGATTTGATCAGGCATGGGTTGATTCAGAGGTAGGCTTACCTTTACTCCATACATCACAAACTCGGCAGCCTAGTAGGCCTACTACAATCGTTAGTTATTTGGATATTTTATGTCTATGCGTGTGATTATATTATTATTTAGCGAAGCCATCAACACAGCCACCACCACAACCACCAAAAAACCACCACAAACCACCACCACCTTGTGTGGGTCATGGCTTGATAAGTCAATACACAAATGTTACGCCTTATGAAATGACGAGGCATGAGGTTGAGGGGTCCAGCCTCCCGTTCGCTTGCGCGGGTCAGGGTGCCAGTCACTAATGGCTTGACCTGCCTTAGTTGAAGTTAATATTGAACATTATTATGCGCATGCACTGCGTCTTAAAAAACAGTTCACCAGGTTCCTGTGATTGCAGCCTTGAATTTTCAGCCTACCAGCTCATGTCAACATTATTTGCTATGTGTTGCCCTTGCTAATAAGCTTGCTTAGTTCCAGCGCAGTCCATCGCTCTTGCACATGTGTCCCTGCACGCTAGGACTAACAGCTAATATATCCCTCTTTTTTTTTATTGCAACCCTGAGCTTACTTACATATGTAATCAGGAGTGTGGGGCTTACGAGTTTAAACTGCCATGCTTCTCCACCCGATGAAACTGTCGGCAGCCTGAGGCTATAGACGCATGTACAATTGAAACTAACCATGACACTAACCTATACCTCTGAATATCTGCCTGCCCCTCCTGGCTCCCCCCTCCCTGCAGACCTGTGCACCTGGTCCTAATGCTACACTCAGAACAACGGTAACAACAAACGGACCCCAAGTGTTGTAAGCACAGGACTTGAACCTCCCAAGAGGCAATCACACCTTGCCAACCCGAAGTTCATGGAAAAATACCACCACCACAGCCGGTAGGTAGGCGGGTCTGGATTTATCTTGTATGTATAGGCGTATAGCAGTAGTGTGTCTCATCATTCTTCATCCCTCATCCCTTATCATCCATCATCTCTCATCCCTCACCCTCCCCCACCCTCCGCTTCCCCTCATCCCCCGCCACCATCCCCATAGCTCATTCCTTAGTGCACTCCCTCATCCCTTATCATCCAAAATCCCTTATCATCTCTCATCCCTTATTATCCCTCATGCATCCCTTATCATCCCTCATCCCCATCCCTCACCCCTCATCCCTTATCATCCCAAATCCCTTATTATCCCTCATGCATCCCTTATCATCCCGCATCCCGCATCCCCATCCCTTATCATCTCTCATCCCTCATCCCTTATCATCCCTCATCCCATATCATCCCTCATCCCCATCCCTCATCCCTTATCATCCCTCATCCCTTATCATCCCTCATCCCCATCCTCATCCTTCATCCCTCATCCCTTATCATCCCTTAGCATCCCTCTCCTTATCCTCCCTCATCCCCATCCCCATCCCTTATTCATCCCTCATCCTTTATATCATCCTTCATCCCCATCCCTCTCCCCTTACATCCCTCTCCCTTTCATCTCATCCCGCATCCCTTACAAATCCCTCATCCGCCATCCCTCATCCCTTATCATCCCTTATCAGCCCTCATTCTTATCATCCTCATCCCCATCGACCTCAGTCCTTATCATCCTCATTACCCCATCCTCTCCCCTTATCACCTCCTCATCCCTAATCATCCGCCCTTATCACTCCCTCAATCTCCCTTATCACCTTCATCCCCTTATTCATCCCTGCATCCCTTATCATCCTTCTCTCCAGCCCTCCACATCCCTTATCGATCCCCTCATCCCTTATCTCCCTTATCATCACCTCATCCCTTTCAGCCCATCCCTCATCCCTTACCCCATCCCTCATCCCTTAGATCCCTCATCCCTTATTCATCCTTCATCCCCATCCATCATCCCTTATCATCTCCCTCATCCGTATCATCCCTTATCATCCCTCATCCCTTATCATCCCTTATCATCCCTCATCCCTTATCATCCTCATCCCATCATCCCTTATCATCCCTCATCCTTATCATCCTTCATCCCCATCCCTCATCATCCCTCATCCCTCATCCCCATCCCTCATCCCCTGGGAAGGCTGTCTACACATTGCGGATACCCCCACCCCACCCCACCCCACCCCACCCCACCCCACCCCACCCCAAGCCAACCTTGCACATGTATATTATATTGGTATAATTAAATGATCCCTGTAGCACGAAATCAGGGCTCCCGTTGGTAATACGATTGTTTGGGGTTCAGTTCATCAGTATTTTTTCTTTTTTAAGCCCTTCATATACGGTGAGCAAGTCCCTTAAACATACTTGACCTACCCCTGGACTGTAACATACATACATGCGTAGCTTCCCTTGATCACCCTATGCAACACAACAGCTGGGCTAAGCACGCACAGCTAAAACAACACACTGTGGCGTGTCATCAGCGGTACATCAACATCTTCAGTTTCCAACAAACCACTGGGGCTGTGTCATCCAGCGGTACATCAAAATCTTCAGTCCAACAAAAATTGAAAGCTAAATGTTGCCACACATGTCTCTCCACCCACCCTTACTAATCATGCATGGGCACTGATCATGCATGGGCAGAATACATCCACCTCGTATCTACTTATCATCATTGTCACAAATTTGACAGTGTGACAGTGACAGTGTGACATTGTCACAACTTTGACAGCGTGACAGTGACAGTGTGACATTGTCACAACTTTGACAGTGTGACAGTGACAGTGTGACATTGTCACAACTTTGACAGTGTGACATTGTCACAACTTTGACAGTGTGACAGTGACAGTGTGACATTGTCACAACTTTGACAGCCTCTTCACTAAACCTTCACTAAACCCTAAACCCTAAACCCTAAACCCTAAACCCAGAATGTACCAAGCTGGAAAGTTGATCATTTGGTCTTACCTTCATTTCCAAAAGGGCCCTCGCTCCCACCCCCCACCATTTGCCCCCTACCCCTCCCCACCCCTTACATCACCGCACTCTCCACCCTGTTGCGCCCCACCCCACCCACCCCTTCAATTACCGCCACTCCCCACCATTTTGCTCCCACCCCAATCCCACCCTATACTTCACCGCCACTCCCCACCATTTTGCTCCACACCCCAACCACCACCTTACATCACCGCCACTCCCCCACCATTTGGCTCCCCACCCCAACCCACCCCTTCCATCGCCGCCACTCTCCACCATTTTGCTCCCCACCCCATCCCACCCCTCAATTACCGCCACTCCCCACCATTTTGCTTCCCACCCCAACCCACCCCTTACATCGCCGCCACTCTCCACACATGTTGCGCCCCACCCCATCCCACCCCTTCAATTTACCGCCACTACCCCACAATTTTGGCTCCCACCCCAACCCACCCCTTCCATCCGCCGCCACTCTCCACCATTTTTGCTCCCCACCCCATCCCACCCCTTACATCCACCCGCCACTCCCCACAATTTTGCGCCCCACCCCACCCCACACCTGACCATCACCGCCACTCCCCACCATTTTGCTCCCCACCCCAACCCACCCCTTACATCACCGCCACTTCCCCACCATTTTGCTCCCCACCCCAACCCACCCCTTACATCACCTCCACTCAAGGAATCAGCAGCTTGCACATACTTCTTTATTTTTTTCCGACACCCTCACCACCTCTATCTTGTGTGCTGTATGATCAGGCACTTTGCGTGGGTAACGGCTTCATTGTTGAGGGCGTGAACAGTGCTATGAGGGTCAGGAGTGCGGCCACAGGGGATGCAATTACAGGTATGCAGGCATGTGTCACACATACATGTTTCATAGCCACGGATGTGTGCGTGTGTGTGTCAACCATGCTGATGGGAATCCAGTGTGTGTGTGTGTGTGTGTGGAGTCACACATACATGTTTCATGGTCACGGATGTGTGCGTGTGTGTGCCAACCATGCTGATGATGGGGATCTAGTGTGTGTGTGTCAACCATGCTGATGGGGATCCAGCGTGTGCGTGGATGGAGTTGTCTTTCGCATGTAACAGACTGATTCAAATTTAAATGAGATTTGTACACATTAGCTTCATCCCAGCCTTACCCAGCCTAGCCCTGGGTGGACTGCTTACCATTAATGTTTTGGTAGCCTACGGGTGGTGGTGGTGGTGGTGTGGGGATAAAGAAGAGGGAGGGGAAGAAAAGGAGAAGAAGGAAAGTGACGACTGGAGGAGAGAGGGATTAGGCGCTTTAACATCGATAGCTGTAATGACGCTATCCTTCCTTCACGTAATCGGTTCTCCAATGCGTTTGCAGGCACTGTTTTCCCTCAACCCCGCTTTGTCTTCGGCTAGCCTTCCGAGATTGATAGGGAGACCAACTGATTTGGTGCCCACTTGCACAAAATCCCCACTGCGGTATGAGCCGGCACGGCAATTCTTCTTCTCTGCGGTTATCGAGATGAAATATTCTATGACTGGGATAAATTTGGTAAGTGTCACAACCCCTGACCCTAATAAAAGTAGAGAACCCCTAACAGTCACCATACTTCCTCGCCCCAATTAGCCCCCCCCCCCCCCCCCCCCCCCCCCACCCCCCACACACATACACCACATTTCAGGACTCCTTCCCGTAAGAGATGGCAGCCCCCCGCAAACGCCAACTTCGAACAACACCACGGGTACAACCGCTTACCCAATCTTGCCCACTACTCTACTCCCTTATTTAAATCTCTACCCCCCATTCACTATCCACACTCCCCATACATACCCTACCCCCTACCAACCTCCCATCCCCATCACACCGCTCCAAACCCTAACCGCCTCCAGGGTTACTAGCACCCGCTCCTTATTGACCCTCTCATCCCCAACGATGTATTCACCCACGTTTGCATTCATCCACATCCACCCACTGCCTTCATATGTATCTGTGTTCATTGCATCAGAGGACGCACCGGGCAGCATAGCTAGACAGGCAAGCAATTTTTGAATGCGTACCCGGTGCCTCTTGCTCGTTTACCCAGCACGGACAGTCTACTGTAATGCGTACCCGGTGCCTCCTGCTCGTTTACCCAACAAGGACAGTCTACTGTTACCGAGCCCCTTTTAATCCTTAACACATCAGCATTCACCTTACACACATTGTACTCATGCCTCTTAACCAGCTAGCTTAACACACACTCTGTGCAAGCAGGGAACAAACCGCTTGGAGCTGGCCGTAAGCAAGACTTCTGACCCTACCGGAGAGTGGTGGATTTACAGGTAGGGATCGGTGTAGCTGATAAACACTCACATCTTACCATGTAGCTGAGAAAGGGAGAGTGGTGGATATACAGGTAGGGATCGGTGTAGCTGATAAACACTCACATCTTACCATGTAGCTGAGAAAGGGAGAGTGGTGGATTTACAGGTAGGGATCGGTGTAGCTGATAAACACTCACATCTTACCATGTAGCTGAGAAAGGGAGAGTGGTGGATTTACAGGTAGGGATCGGTGTAGCTGATAAACACTCACATCTTACCATGTAGCTGAGAAAGGGAGAGTGGTGGATTTACAGGTAGGGATCGGTGTAGCTGATAAACACTCACATCTTACCATGTAGCTGAGAAAGGGAGAGTGGTGGATTTACAGGTAGGGATCGGTGTAGCTGATAAACACTCACATCTTACCATGTAGCTGAGAAAGGGAGAGTGGTGGATTTACAGGTAGGGATCGGTGTAGCTGATAAACACTCACATTGTTTGAAGTTCAGTTCATCAGTGCTTTTTCTTTTTAAGCCCTTCCTATACGGTTGGGCAACTCCCTTTAGCCTATTCGGCCTAAGCCTGGACTGTAGCATACATGCAGGTGAATCTTGGCTAGCCAACATTCCAAACCTGAACAGGGGGGAAACAAAGCAATACAAAGAAACACAAAAATAAGTATAATGAATGAGGCATGGGGTCCTTGAAAGGCACCACACTGATTGGTCATGGCGGTAATATTGCCAGTTGATTCGACAAATGCCACTCAATTGTAGCTGGTGTCCCGTCCTTCAGTAGTCAGGCACTACATACAGTGACAACCAATTGTTGTTGGTGTCCCGTCCTTCAGTAGTCAGGCACTACACACATACAGTGACAACCAATTGTAGTTGGTGTCCCGTCCTTCGGTAGTCAGGCACTACATACAGTGACAACCAATTGTTGTTGGTGTCCCGTCCTTCAGTAGTCAGGCACTACACACATGCAGTGACAACCAATTGTAGTTGGTGTCCCGTCCTTCGGTAGTCAGGCACTACACATATACAGTGACAACCAATTGTAGTTGGTGTCCCGTCCTTCGGTAGTCAGGCAATACATACAGTGCTACCCAAATGTAGTTGATGTACAGTCATGTGGTAGTCAGGCAGGACTAAAAGTAAAAGTACTGCCACCCCTAGTGTGTTGTACTTCCCTGTCAATCCCCCCCCCCCCCCCTACATACACACAAAATCCCACCATCTTCTCCATCACCATATCCATCACTACTACCACGCTGACCCCTCCCCCACCTCCCATTATTGTTTTACACATACACCAACCCATATGACACAAACTTGTTACGACATGCCTCGCCAACACAAGCACCTTAGGAAGTTGCAGTAGACAACACTCATGTCAGATCATGGTGTCAATAAACAAACACCAAACAACTCACCACCACCACCACCACCACCACCACCACCACCACCACCACCACATACCAGGATACCCCTTCAAAATGATGGCTCTGAAGGCACTCCAAACCACAACAATGGACCTGCATTTGGAAACAGCCATCAGATTGGACATGATAACTATGGATTCTATTTCACTACCAATGAGTTCCCCATGCGCGGAGGCTTTGTTGGTTCCAACATCTATGCGGTTAGCAAACGTGACTTGGCACAGGGTAAGATGGGTTTGGGGGCAAACGTGACCTGGCACAGGGTAAGATGGGGTTGGGGGCAAACGTGACCTGGCACAGGGTAAGATGGGTTTGGGGGCAAACGTGACCTGGCGGTGGTGGTGCCCCATGGTGGTGGACAGATGGTGGTGGTGGTGGTGGTGAGATGGTGGTGCCCCATGGTGGTGGTGGTGGTGGTGGTGCCCCATGGTGGTGGTGGTGAGATGGTGGTGGTGCCCCATGGTGGTAATGATTACATATGTTTCTCGAGAGTGCATGACCCCAAGCCCTTTTTTTTAAATAGTTTTTTTTATTTATGTTCTTATTAAGAACATTTATATTCACAAACATATGTTATCGCACATCTTTGAATGGTTCACATTTGCAAGATAAGTTAGCTCAAAGCACCCTTAAATATGATTATTGCCCATTAATTGTAGCTTTTTGGCCCCCCAAAAAACAAATAGATGTGTGGTTCTTGAATTGCGATGCTTATATATGCTTTCATAAGATTGTACCTTGCATCGCAATTTGCTATGCTTATATGATGGCCCAACAACAAGAAAGTAGTGCATCGTAATACCATAATTTTGCAAAGAATCCAAATTTGTAATAAACCAAGCTATTTGTGTTGACAATTTGAATATTTGTGGGTGAAAACGTTGGGGTAAAGCGTGACCTTTTTTCCCAGGGGACAGTCCCTGAAACTTAAAAACTTCACTAGTTACGTTTTCGTACGTATGTTGTTTAAAATTGATGTTTTTTAAATGGATATTTGAAGAGCCCTGACCAACCTCTCGCCTTCGAACATCAATCTGTTTATGTTACATACATATACATTTATGTTTGTCTGTTATCATCCAGGGGTAGCCAAATAGGCTAAAGAGATATGCCAAATTAACAAAAATACTGCTGAACTGAGCCCAAACTTGTGTGCAGGTACCCCCATTACCGTCCATGGTATATTGGCTCCAAAGCGGAAATACCCCTTACTAGGTGAGGTTACACCCTACCACCTTATACCTGCCAAGCTCCCAGCGGACGCCCCAGCCTATGCTGATGCTGATGGCGTTGAAGATGGCACCACATACATGCTCATGAACCATGCAGGCAGCGCAAGAACAATCACTCAGTTTGCTTTGTGGGGACTGAGTGGCACTAAGTCCTTAGTCGATGGGGCAGGGTACCTTTCGCTGTCACTCAGTCTGATGCAGAGTAGTGAATGGACTGGAAGGATGGTTTATAATGCACCCCAAAAGACGGGTGATTACCCTCTGGGCCAAAGTTTGGGCCAGCCGTTGGGTTTCATTTCAGTCTCTCTCAACTCAGCTGCAAGTGTGGGAAATGTCATGTACTCTGCTGGAAAGTTATGGGCTGTAGTTCAGACGCAGCTCTTCGTCAATGGTGAAAATCTCACGACCGCCACCCATGTATTGAAAGTAACTCCTAAAGACAAGAAGCTCGAGACAGTGGGTCTTTTAGGGTTTATTGGACAGCACACGTTGAACCCTGTTGTGGCTGTCAACAGCGAGGGCGAGGGGGCGGTGGCATTCACACTCGTTGGACCTGAGTACTTCCCCTCCTATGCATATGTCTCCATAAGTGACAGCACTTTTGGGAACACTACAATTGCGTTGGAGGGAAAGAGCCCTCAAGACGGTTACACACAGTACACGTTTTCAGATGATCCTGCTCGCCCACGTTGGGGTGCCTATGGTGCAGCAGCATGTGATGAGCATGGGGATGTGTACTTTGCTGGCGAGTTCATCGCAGCCCGTCCATGCACACAGCAGGAGTTTAACTCCATAACCGACATCGTTCGCTGTGGTGGCACTCGCACAATTGATACTAACTGGGCAACCGGCATCATCAAAGCTGGGTTAAATGGGGAAGAAAAGATAAGGAAGTAGGAGAAGAAAGCAAGTAGAAGTATTATGCCAAGCATGGCATCCTCCTCTTTCTAGAAGGATGCGGACGGTCACGAGTGTGCGGTGCGGACGGTGCGGAGCGAAGGGTGTGTACGGTGCGGAGCGAGGGTGCGGACGGTCGCGTATTATGCCAGGTATCCTCCTCTTTCTAGAAGGATGCGGACAATCGCGATAAGTTACCTCTGCGCATTGATGTTTGTATGAGAATAATAGATCAAGTCGATATGCAAATTATGCTTCTATTCCGAGTTACTTTGATTTGAATTGATTGTGTTCCTGTGCAAACGTGGAGTAGCCATTAAAGTTGAAGCCATGTGAACATGTCCAAGGTATACCTCTATCTAGGCACCTGAGCTGCTGCTGTATTGTTCATAGTCCTATTGCCTCTGCTTTGACAGAAACTGCCTCTGCTTTGACAGAAACTGCCTCTGCTTTGACAGAAACTGCAGAACTGGAAGGAAGCTATGCGTCTGATGTGGACACTCGCCGCTATGAAAGAAAAAATACAAAGTGGGAGATTAGCGTGGAGTGTCATGTGCCCTGATTCCCTTTGGATGGCAACTGCTTAATAGGTCGTAGATGCAATCTGTGTAAAACGTGTTTATGTATAAATATAATATATATAAAATACAATAATTCGTCAAGCTGCGTAGCACAGTTGGAGTCCAATCGGACATTATATTAATTCTAGAGTGTAACCATTATTATTAGTCATCATATCCGGGAGTCCCCCTTCACTTGACTCCATCAGGCCGCGGGCAGGTTTGGAATCCAATAGGGGCCTCCCTTACAATCAGTGGGGCTTATAATAAGGGCCCCTTTTGTAGACTGCGACTCGTGGGACAGCAGGATCTTGGTGATGCTTCTTGGTTACAATAATATAAGATGGCGCGATGCTCCGTACAATGAACACGTAACAGAGCATCTCAGAAGAGCTGTACACGCCAGCGTTACATCCAAGAGGCGTGGACACAGCCACAAGCTGGCAGGTTACAGCCACTAGCTGGCAGGACACGTGACTTTGCGCGTTACATGGTACGACCTCTTAGTCGCACCATATGGCACTATGAATAAAGCAGCATTTTACTAACTGGAATTTGGCTTGAAAAATTCTACTAACCCACCTAGTAAAAGTTGGGGCGCTGTTTAGTAATAATCGGACACCCCATAGTAATTTAAGTTTACTAACTAGGATTTGATGGTTAGTAAACTAAATGGAGATGGTTAGTAAAATACCGGGAACCCTTCATGGAATATCCCTCCTTGATTATAGGGAATTTGGTCCCGGATTATAGAATTTAATGCTTGACAGACCCTTTCCTAATTCTGTAAATCCGGGTCCTGGGTTCCGGGCTAGGTCAGGTTCCGGGTATTTCAGGGATCGGGTACCGTTTTTTTTTCAGCCAGTGCTTGCACTGGAGACTTTGGATCGTTCGAGACGTATAGATGGATTGCAATGTTTTATTTACAAAGACTGAAAAAAACGAATTAAAAAAAGTGATAATGAAAAATAGCTATTATGATTTGGCCGTTACAAATTCTCCTCATTTGTTGGGGAAATTGTACCCCTGAATTGGGCCTGGAAAATGGTACTCTGTGCTCTGCTGTGCTCTGACTACTATAATACTATTAAAACACATTTAATTGCTGACAGCGCAAAGGAATATTTAAGTGGTTACAGTTTAAAACACATTTAATATCCCATACTCACATATTGATCTATAGGCCTAATCATACATAATATCCTGGTTGTCTTCAGGCTGCTAATAGGCTATTTAATCACATCATCTGGTCTATGTCTGCCCTGGTGACTTTCCCCAGCTGCGGCATACGGGAGGGTCCCCTTAACACCACGCCCCTCCAGGCGTTATCTTTTTTTACATCATCTGATCACTTATTTAAACTTTCTCATCATAATATTTCCGTAGTACAGATTGCATACTGCAATCTACAGTGTACCAGGCAGCATAGAGGGAGAGGAAGGAGCCAATGACTCTGTACTCCGCCTTACATAAGCAGGATCAGATTCGTTCTATAGCACAGTTTAGAATGGGTTCCCATTGGCTGAACACAGAAAGAATGAGGGTGGTGGATAGAGCACACATCCCTCGCTCAATGAGACACTGTCAAATGTGTGGGTTCCAAAAACCTGAGGATGAAATGCATATGTTTGAGTGCCCTTTTTATAATGATATTCGCCTCCGCTACCAGAAGCTGTTTACAGATATTTATAGGCATGTCCATGAGGATACCAACTTAACCGTATGGAATGTGGAATTCTGCGATTCCACATTCAGAACCTTTATGAATGGAAATGGCACTAAGTCTTTTTGGAGCAACCTAGCCGACTATCTTTCTACTTGTAGAAGAGCAAGACAGGAAGCCCTGGACTGCTTAGTGGCACCGTAATTTATCATCCCTTTTTTTCTTCTTCTTGTGACTTCTCATTTGTTAGCTTCTTACCTCCGCCACTGTAAGTGGTTGAGATCTGGGTCCGGCTCTAAGGGGTTTAATACCTACGCCACCAAAACGGTGGTTGGGAGTTTGGTTTGTTTGTCCTCGACACACCCCTGATGTAATGGGGTTTTTTGCTTTGTGGGTGCTTTTTCTTTTTGTTTAAAGCACAGAGTCTCATACACCCTCGCGGTGTCAAGTAGACTTTAACATGTAATGTAATGTAATGTATGTAATGTAATGTAATGTACGGTGTAACTTATGTGATCCATGTGCAAAATGCATGTTTTCTAAAGCCCCCCCCCCCAAAAAAAGCATCCTGGGGGGCTACGCCCCCCGGACCCCCCTTGTGTGAGTGGCGCATCGGGCCGGGCTTACGCCTACATCACCGTCCCAGAATGAGGCTTGGGACTTCACTTGTGGCTACCAACTTGGCCTGAATATTTCTGAAAACAAACTGACTATGCCTGATGTAGAAATAAATACACTCAAGGAGGCAAGTAACATGTGTAGTGATGCGCGTTCGAGTACGACAGACTTGTGCACATCATCAGTCAGCCTCTAGCTACACCAAAACAGATCATCCGGAAAGATAGTCTGAGCTATTTGCGTTTCAACAAATCCTATGCAGCGACGCAAGCGACGCGGAAAATTGGCGGAGAGTGTTGGCAACGGAACGAAAGATGGCAACGATGGAGCTGACCGAAGCGAGTTAGTTATAAACCGTTGGATGACGTGTCAGGCTTCAAGAATTTTTTTCGGTCGGACGGACAAATGGGTAACTCTGGGGGCTACCGCCCCCTTGAAGAGGGGGCTCCGCCCAAAACTATTTGCAGTTCATCCGGAAAGATAATCTGAGCTATTCAAGTTCAAGTTCAACCGTGGGGAAAATTGAAAATTATAACATCCAAGAATTGTCACAATGATCTCTAAGGCCACGGTGGTACTAAGGGAACCGGATCGTAAGTATGCGGTGGTCGAGCCAACATTGTATCTAGATTCCAGTTACCGTGCCGGTCGACGACCCTCTGGACGAGCCCAACCGCACTCAAGGGGGTTCCAACCCTGCACCTGCTGCGATCTTTCTCCAGGGTTGCTCTGCCATTGATCCATTCGGTTTGGATCGGTGAAGTACAACTGGAAAGATAAGCTGAGCTATTTGCAAGAAAAGAAAGGAAGCTATTCAGGGTTTTCTTTACGTTAACCTTTCCCTCCGTAGCGATTCTGGTTCCGGAGCCATCAGGTTATCTAGTATGTGCAATAACAAATGAAGAGAGTCTTCCCATCCAAGAATTGCAGGAAATAACTCTATTCAGGTACCACAGGTACCTCTATCTGTCTCAGATTCTTGACACCGTCCACAGTCCAGCACTTCACAAGTACAATCCGATTATATGGCAAATTGGCAACGGCCTGGACAAGTCATTGAACTGTATAATTCTCTTAGCTCCCTGGTTCCCGTCGGTATCGCATGAGAGTGACTTCGAATTTGAAGACGGTGAGCAACCCAGAGCAAAAACCATGTAACAGTACAGAAGGGCAATATGATATCATGTCATCATGTGATGCCGGAAGTCTGACTAGGCTAAAGTAACCATACATATCATGTGATGCAATTTGTATGATATCATTTGATATTATACTATGCCTTTTGTCGACATCATATGCTATGCCGGTCCCTACACACGGTACAAGTGATGGTGATGCGAGGGTGGTCTTGTGGTCCCTATGTCGGCGAGCAGCCAAATTGCTGGCTGAGGCTATGTAACCAAGTTCAGGGTCCCTAAGCAACAGTCCAATCCAAGCACATGGCAAACCAAGAACGCTCAAATGGCCTCTCCAACACATTGGAGCTCACAGCAACTACTTGATAGTAAAGGGAAGGGGTGGAGTGTGTGTGTGGTGGGGGTGGGGGTGGGGGGGGACATGGTGGGTTCCTTGGCCTTGGGTGGTGGTGGTGTGTGTGTGTGTGGTGGTGGTGGGGGGGGGGGGGGGGGGGGGGGGGGGGCATGGTGGGTTCCTTGGCCTTGGGTGGTGGTGGTGGTGGTGTGTGTGTGTGTGGTGGTGGTGGTGGTGGTGGTGGGGGGGGGGACATGGTGGGTTCCTTGGCCTTGGGTGGTGGTGGTGGTGGTGTGTGTGTGTGTGGTGGTGTATCAGCTTGAAATCACTCCGGTAGAGTGGACAGTAGATTAAAGCAGCGGAACAGACGCACCAATCTATACACGGAGACAAGGATAACGTTACAGACACAGGAGACCCATAAAGGGGCACCTGTGGTGAAAGGAGGCGGTAGACAGGAACCTAACAGGGTACAGATCAGACCGGAGACGTAGGTGACAGGAAGCTGCCACTGAGTCATCTCAAGATGACTCAGTCCCACGGGAAGCTGGCTCAGGAGAGCCGATAGTTCTAAGGGAGTACATAAGTAGTCACCAAGTCATAAAACGCGTGAGAGCACCGCTATACATGCTGATACTCCACCTATGACACAGGTGACATACAATAGTACTACTCCACCTATGGCACTGGTGACATAGAACTATATGTAACAAATTAAAAAAAAAAAAAAAAAAAGAACTCCGGAAAAAAAATCGAGAGAAACTTCAAATGAAACCCGAAGGGTGTAAGGGAAGGTATGAAGCAAGGCAAAGAAACAAAATTTGCCAGGTGGATATAAGAGGACAACTAAATGTCAAAGTCGGGTAACAACGGTATAGAAAACCCGATCCGGGAATAGGAACCTAATGCCAATCAATGATAACTTAAAGAAACTCTAAATGTAATCAAAGAAACCTTAAAATGTAACCAAAAATTCCAGAATACATGTAACCAAAATTCTAGAATACATGTAACCAAAAAAAATTGGTTTAAGGAGAAGCAGTCATTCCAAACATGCGAATGAAACGCCAGAACACCATAGGATCAAGGGGCTTGGTGAAGGGGTCAGCACAGTTGTCCTTAGTGTTAACATAGGCAACATCCACCTGGCCATCCTCCACCAGCTCCTGGATATAGTGATGGATGACATCAATGTGCTTGTTGCGAGGGAGCAGCTGACAGTCATTGGCCCAGCTCAAGGACCCCAAGTTGTCACCCTGAATGGTGACCAGGTCACAAGGCAGCCCTAGATCAATTCTCAACTTTTTCAACCATTGCACCTCCCTGGCAGTCTGAGACAGGGCCTGATACTCAGCCTCACTGGAGCTAACAGCAACAGTGGGTTGCCTTTTGCTCATCCAGTTCACAAGGCAGCCTCCAGCAAGCACAGCATAGCCAGTCTGAGATCTCCTGTCAGACCCATCATCAGCAAAGGATGAGTCACTAAAGACAGTAAAAGAGAAACCAGGGCTGTGAGTGTAAGTGAGGCCCAGATGGGAATGTTCTCTCAAATACAAAAGCAAGCGCTTGGCTGCAGCCCACAGGGGGGCAGTGGGTTGAGCAGAAAACCTGGACAGGTAGCTCACAGCAAAAGAAATATCAGGCCTTGTGCAGGTAGCCAGGTACAGCAAAGCCCCCACAAGAGAGAGGTACTGGCTAATAGAGGCCAGAGGTTCTCCAGGAGGATCAGTGACAGTGCACTTGGCCATGGGAACTGAAAACTTGGGTTTGGTAGCAGCAGTGAGACCAAACTGCTCCACCAGCTCAACAATGTAGGAGTGCTGGGAGAGGTTGATCTCAACACACCTGCCGTCAGAATCAAGTGTACAAGTCATGTCCAATGAAAGGAACTGGACAGGTACACCCATTTCCTTGACTTACCACCCAGCTGCTTCCATAGCCTCGATCAGCAAGGCATACCTATGCAGCTCACTAAAAGCACAGATGAAGTCATCCACATAGGTCAGGACATAGCTCCACCCACCAGTAGAATCCCTCCTGAAATACAGAGCAGGTTCAGCTTTGCACATGGTAAAACCGTGGGCAACCAAAACCTGCTTTACATCTTTGCTCCAAGCCCTGGGTGCCTGCTTCAAACCATAAAGAGATTTAATCAGCTTGCACACAAGGGGAACATTGTCAGGACCAAGTTCATGAAAGCCCTCAGGCTGGTAACAGAACAGGTCCAGACCAGGTTCCAGCTTGGCATTCAAGAATGCAGTCTTGATGTCCAGCTGCCTCACAAACATCTTCCTATGAGTGATGGCAGCAAGGAGCACACGAAGACCTGCTTTAGAGGAGACGGGGGCATATACATCATGGTAGTCCAGCCCAGGACGTTGCAGAAAACCACGAACTACAAAACGAGCTTTAAAACGCAAAGAACCATCAGACCCATGTTTCTTGACAAATAACCATCTGCCAATTAGAATCCTCTGCCTAGGAGGCTGTGGAGTGAGGACCCAAGTGCCATGAGCATGGAGGGAGGCCATCTCATCCTTCATAGCCTGCAGCCAGAGATCTCTGTCAGGGTTGGTAGGTAACATTGCAGCTTTATAAGAGAGTTCAGTAGAGGTAGAAATAAAAGCCCCCACGTACAAGCAGTGTACTTGTACATGGGCAGCGGGGATATCAGCAGTATCAGCAGTAACCGGTAATAAAGCCCCCAGCGCAGCACTCATGCGTGGTTGAACAAGGCCGGCCTCCTTTGCCTCTAAATCGTCGAAGCCTGGGTACACTGGAACACCCCAGCCATACGCAGTATCTGACCCGGACCAGTGTTCGAGGTCATCACTCACATCATCTGTGACGGCCACATCGTCGCAATGCCTGGTCCGGTATAAACCACCAGGTATAGCAGGGGGTGAAGTGATCAACAACTCCCGCGAGCTATCCGAATAGGTGGACGGGGGGTGGCGACTAGTGGGCAGTGGACCTGTACTAGGTTCCACTATGACCCGAGGCTGTCCTAATCCTACGACTTCACCGACGAAACGTGGCGCAGAGGAAGGCCCGGCGACCCCCTGAGATTAGAATAAATTAGAGCTTGAATAAATTAGAGCTTGAAGGAACATCAGACTCCCCCTAGCCCAATGCCGCCGCACGCGATACAGCACCATCATTACCTGGCCTGGGACGCATCGTCATCCCATGACCAGTAAAGCGGTCAACAATCGGGGTTGGTAAAGGGCCCAGGACATTGTCAGTAGTATCAAGCCCTTTACCGATGATAGCGGCAGGGGTGCGAGAAAAATACTGAGATCCATCATAGGGAAAGAGCCCAGGGATACAGTTATAGCTAAACTGTTCATAGAAGAGCACATCCCGACTCTCTACCACCTGGCGCAACTTCGGAACCCAAACAAAATAACCCTTACTCACCAGAGAATACCCAACCAGTCTACCAGATAACGCCCTTTCGTCAAGCTTATTGCGCTTCTTCCCATTCACTATGGTAACATAGCATGGGCACCCGAACACGCGCAATAACGATACATCAGGTAGAACCCCAATGAACAACTCATAAGGAGTCTTGTCACCCTGATTAGGCAGCCGGTTGCGTAGGTAACACGCGGCGAGGAAGGCATAGGGCCAGAAGGACTTAGTGAGCTTAGACTCCAAGTGAATGCTCCTAGCTACGTTCTGAAGGACCCCATTGTACCGTTCCACAGTCGCATTCTGCTGAGCAGTGTAAGCCATGGACAATTCATGCACAGCACCAACCGATTCTAACCAATCCTCGAACCACTTCACTATAAATTCCTTAGCCCTGTCAGACCTAAGACACTTGAAAACAAATCCATGCAGCTGAGTCATCCATCTGAGGATGGTAGTTTGAACTGCTAAGGGAGCTTCATCCCTGGTTCTCAAGCACAAGACCTCAGCATAGCCAGAGTATTGGTCAGTGAGACACAGAACATAAAACTCCCCACGCAAGCCCCTAATATTAAATGGCCCCATGATGTCCAAGTGAAGGCGTTGTAATGGGGCACGGATCCTAGTTTTGCTTTCTTTAGGAAAAGGGATACGTTTTCCCTTTGCCTTCTGACAAGCATCACATGGGATCTTAGACAGTCTTTGCACCTGCTGGAGAGTGAGGGGTAAGTTCTGAACCAAACCCTTCCTTACAAGGTTGTGCATGGCATCATAGCCAGGGTGACCCAGCCGCCTATGCCACAACCATTCAGGAGTGGTAGGGATCACAACTCCACCATCCTCATCAACATCAAGAGCAAAAGCTGGATAATCTTCAGCACCATACAAACGGCCACGAGGGGTGTGACAAGGCCTACATGCAAACTTGTACACACCATCACTGGAGGCAGGGAAAGACCACAGAACAGAAGAGCCCTGTGTGGCAGTACAACTAAGACTATCAAAAGAAATCTTGCAGTTGTGAGCATGGGCAACAGCATTTACTGACATGAGGTTCACCGGACAGTGTGGGATGTAGAGAACATTGGTTAAAGTGATTGGTGTTGGTAACCAATCACTACCTAACACAATAGAACCCTGACCCACAGACCGTTGAACCACACCATCACCAAATTTAACTGCTGGCCCAGTCTCAGAAGCATGAAACACAGTGAACAAAGACATATCACCTGTGATTGACATCCCAGCTCCAGAATCAACATGCCAGACACCCTCAGACAGGCTCGGGCTGCAGACATTTGAAAATTTCGCAGTGCAAGAGAAAAGGACAGAGCGTACCTCCTATTTCTTGTCCAAAGCATACCCATCAATCTGAGCCTGCAAGGAGGCCAGCTGCCGCGGAGTAAGCACACCTGGAAGGGCCAAGGCCATGGGCACCAGATTGGTAACCGGTGCACCAGGCTTGGTCTTACGCAGGTGCGGATGCTTCGTGAAACAGCGATCCTCCGAGTGGGTCGTCTTGCTGAGGCATGGGCCCCAAGTGCAATCCAGACGCCGCTTGTTGGAACCGGAACCCTGAGAACCAGATCCCTGCCCACGCTGAAACGCAGCATTGGCAGGAACCTGGGGAGCGTCCCGGGACCAACCAGGATGCCTGGAGTCGGACCTGGGGAGAGCAATGTTCAAAATGTTGAGAGACCGATATGCCTCCAGACAAGACCAGTAATCTACAGTCTGTCTGTTAGCCAACATCATACCGTACTGGATCCGCAGCGATTCAAATCGGATCAAACGGATCCCATTCACAATGGTTTCCATGGCGTGGCGCTGAGTGACAGGATGTCCAGCACTGCGGAGGTCAGTGCACAGACTGCGAACCATGCGAAAGAAATCATCGACACGGTCAGAAGGGCCCATGTGCGCATTATGAAGTTCGATACGCATGAGAGGGACTCTAGAGGCAAGGGCATCAGACTGCGTCTTCCGGATATCCAAAAGGATATCCTGAGGGGTGGCAAAGTCCTGGTATACCTTGACCATATCGTCCTCCATGTTCGCGAGCATCATAGTTAAACACATGAACTCCTGACGTTCGAGAGGCAGTGCACTGAACCCCAACAGTGCAGGATCAAACCGAGACTCACCATGAATGAGGGTATTAGACCCAGCTCCAATCGCAGAAGGGACAGGAGCCAAGGACCTACGAATGTCCATGAAATACTCCGCAGCAAGACCAGCGTCAAGAGCGCGCTGGTCGTCTATGTTCCTAATCACAGGAATGGACCTCGCAACACTCATAAGCAGCTCGAAATCTGGGCTAACAGGACACAGAGGGACAGGCACTCGCACAAACTGATAACCAAGCTTCTCGTGATCACTACGCCTCGTACCACCAAAGGAAACACCATGATCTGGGGGATACAGAATCCCAGAAGTGACTGGACCAAGAAAAGAACGACACCTGGTACCAAGCTCAGAGAAAGCCATCACTCGGCGATGCCTCAGCTTCACACTAACATTTGCCATTGTAGCCTGCATATCCATCCGACCGTACAAAGAGCGGTTCAAGGACTCACCATCCCGTCGATCCATGTTGATCAGGCGGTAGTCCCGAAGGTTCAAAGTCGGAGGAGATCCGCCAGTGAGCAGATGCTCCCAAGATGCGCAAGACCGCGTATGCAGCATAGGAGGAGGGCCAGGGGCAGGAGGCAGCTCCACCGGCGGAGGCGGAGGGGGTTCCAGGGAGGCACCAGCAGCAGAGGTGCGTGCAGAGGAAACAGCAGCCTCGCGAGAGCGAGTGTGGTAGCCAAGGAGGCCACGCTCCATGGGGGCAGATGCAGAGGAAAAAGAAGCAAAGCCCTTCAAGAAAGTGGGCTTAGCCACCTCCTGGTAAGCCGGGGGAACAGGCTCAAAGGGAGGCGCCGACGAAGGCTGAGGCTGATACACAGGCGAAAGCTCTCGATTAGGCATCTGCTGATCAGCAGGCTCATACACCGGCGAAACAGCGGAAGTCTCAAAGACACGAGTGGCAGCAGCAGATGGGGTCACGCCACCGAAGTCAGCACTCGTAGCACTCTTCAAGTCCTCCTCATCATCAGTAGTAGTAGAGTAGTCTTCATCATAATTGAAGGGGGCGCAATGAGGCTGCGGGTCTGATGCACAACGGATGATCTGTGTCTGTACACAACACAGCTTCATCAGGACATCCTCAACATCAGAGGACAGGCGTCGAACATTGAGAGAAGGAACCGTAAAGTTGGAGGATTGATCGGGGGGGGTTACTTCCTTGATGGCGGAAGGACCCTCCTCTCCGGCAGCAGAGGCCGCTGGCGCGCAGTCGTCTAGCCAATCTAGAGGAACCTTCACCCCCGTTGGGAGGATTCGGTCGCATCCATTGCTCACAATGACACTGCGGATCCCACGAGCCCATGAAACACCATTAAGTTTGGTAAGTTTCACAAAGCCGGCAGGAGGCCCTCGCGGAAGTTGCATTATCAAAGCAGTGGTAGTGATGAGGAGCCCAATAACCTATCAGCTTGAAATCACTCCGGTAGAGTGGACAGTAGATTAAAGCAGCGGAACAGACGCACCAATCTATACACGGAGACAAGGATAACGTTACAGACACAGGAGACCCATAAAGGGGCACCTGTGGTGAAAGGAGGCGGTAGACAGGAACCTAACAGGGTACAGATCAGACCGGAGACGTAGGTGACAGGAAGCTGCCACTGAGTCATCTCAAGATGACTCAGTCCCACGGGAAGCTGGCTCAGGAGAGCCGATAGTTCTAAGGGAGTACATAAGTAGTCACCAAGTCATAAAACGCGTGAGAGCACCGCTATACATGCTGATATGGTGGTGGGGGGGGGGGGGGGCACGGCGGGTTCCTTGGCGGGTTCCTTGGCCTTGCGTGGGTATCGCACGGGGGGACTTGGAAATAGAAGACGGTGAGCAGCCCAGACTTGACTGAAAACCATGTAACAATCCAATCCAATATTGCTGGCTTCGGTCCGATTGATTTCGTTCCCACCTGTCGCTCTGATAACACTCTCCGCCAATTTTCTGCAGAGCTCGCGACGCAGCCTAGGACTTGTTCTTTTCGACTACCAGCACTAGCTTCTAGGCAGCTATTTGAGACTGCCCCTGGTCCAAACCCAAAGATTCCAGGAGCACTAGAAAGCTGACGATATCAGCTTCCAGGTGCCTAGGTTGCGTAAGGTTTGGATAAAGAGTGAGCCCAGGGAGCTGCCTAGAAGGTGCTGCTTGTAGCTGAAAAGAAAAAATATGTGCTACTCCCCACTGCTATTTGCTACTCCCCACTGCTATTTGCTACTCCCCACTGCCATTTGCTACTCCCCACTGCTATTTGCTACTCCCCACTGCCATTTGCTACTCCCCACTGCTATTTGCTACTCCCCACTGCTATTTGCTACTCCCCACTGCCATTTGCTACTCCCCACTGCTATTTGCTACTCCCCACTGCTATTTGCTACTCCCCACTGCCATTTGCTACTCCCCACTGCTATTTGCTACTCCCCACTGCTATTTGCTACTCCCCACTGCTATTTGCTACTCCCCACTGCTATTTGCTACTCCCCACTGCTATTTGCTACTCCCCACTGCCATTTGCTACTCCCCACTGCTATTTGCTACTCCCCACTGCTATTTGCTACTCCCCACTGCTATTTGCTACTCCCCACTGCTATTTGCTACTCCCCACTGCTATTTGCTACTCCCCACTGCCATTTGCTACTCCCCACTGCCATTTGCTACTCCCCACTGCTATTTGCTACTCCCCACTGCCATTTGCTACTCCCCACTGCTATTTGCTACTCGACTGTCGACACTCCAGTGTGGGGGCAGGAATTGGGGCTTCATGGTCTCCAGAAAGTGTGAGCGCCAGCCTCTGACAAAGGCTTCAATAGCGGAAGGATCAAGGCCGCCTACAACTTTGTCAGCATGCGAAGTCCTGCAAGGAGGTCCGTGCAACATTGTTAGCATGTGATGTGATGTGATGTGACTTGATGAGATGTGATTTGATGCAAAGTCCTGCAAGGAGATCCGCGCAACATTGTTAGCATGTGATGTGACGTGACGTGATGAGATGTGATTTTAGTTGATGTGATGTCCTGCAAGAGGTCCGTGCAACTTTGTTAGCATATGTGTGTTACAGTCCAGGGGTAGGCCATGTGATGTGATGCGATATGATGTGATTTGATTTGATGCCCTGCAAAGAGGTCCGTGCAACTTTGTTAGCATGTGATGTGATGTGATTACATACATTACATTACATGTTAAAGTCTACTTGACACCGCGAGGGTGTATGAGACTCTGTGCTTTAAACAAAAAGAAAAAGCACCCACAAAGCAAAAAACCCCATTACATCAGGGGTGTGTCGAGGACAAACAAACCAAACTCCCAACCACCGTTTTGGTGGCGTAGGTATTAAACCCCTTAGAGCCGGACCCAGATCTCAACCACTTACAGTGGCGGAGGTAAGAAGCTAACAAATGAGAAGTCACAAGAAGAAGAAAAAAAGGGATGATAAATTACGGTGCCACTAAGCAGTCCAGGGCTTCCTGTCTTGCTCTTCTACAAGTAGAAAGATAGTCGGCTAGGTTGCTCCAAAAAGACTTAGTGCCATTTCCATTCATAAAGGTTCTGAATGTGGAATCGCAGAATTCCACATTCCATACGGTTAAGTTGGTATCCTCATGGACATGCCTATAAATATCTGTAAACAGCTTCTGGTAGCGGAGGCGAATATCATTATAAAAAGGGCACTCAAACATATGCATTTCATCCTCAGGTTTTTGGAACCCACACATTTGACAGTGTCTCATTGAGCGAGGGATGTGTGCTCTATCCACCACCCTCATTCTTTCTGTGTTCAGCCAATGGGAACCCATTCTAAACTGTGCTATAGAACGAATCTGATCCTGCTTATGTAAGGCGGATGTAAAGGGAATCAAGCCATTCTCATCATGATGTCATGTGATGTCATGTGATGTCCTGTGATGTCCTGCATGGAGGTCCATGCAACTTTGTTAGAATGTGATGTGATGTGATGTGATGAGATGTGACGTGCTGTAATGTGATGCGATTTGACGTGCTGTAATGTGATGAAATATGATGAGATGCGATTTGATGTGATGTGATGTGACTACGGTTGGGAAGCAAACGTATATTTTGATGTCATGTGATGTCATATTTTGATGTCATGTGATGTCCTGCATGGAGGTCCATGCAACTTTGTTAGAATGTGATGTGATGTGATGTGATGAGATGTGACGTGCTGTAATGTGATGCGATTTGACGTGCTGTAATGTGATGAAATATGATGAGATGCGATTTGATGTGATGTGATGTGACTACGGTTGGGAAGCAAACGTATATTTTGATTTGTATATGCCGTATAAACGTATGAACGTATGCGTATAAAAGTATGAAAACGTATGAGGGAAATTAGACACTTCTCAAGAAAATACTTTTACATGGGTTTAAAGTTACTGCCGCGTAGCTAATTTCACTGGCATCACATATCAACTCTCAAAATAATAATTGGACAAGTTTAGATTGTCCAAATCTCAGAACATAAATCACGACCAGAAGCGCGTCGATCGAGAAGCGCAGTGCCAATCTAAGGGAGCCATTCACTGCCAATAATATTGACATACTGTCTATGTATTATGTTCACGTTGCACTAGGCTCGAGTTATCTTTCTAGGCAGCTCCCTGAGTCAGCTACAGGTGTCAGAAGTATGTGAATATGTCGCAGCTTCTAGGCAGCTCCCTAAGTCAGCTACTGGTTCAGTCCTCAAGGCCCATGGCATCCAAGGCCACCTCCTCATCAACGTAGACCTTGTTCTGCAAGGTCAGCGTTGGCAGCTATGTAGATCATATTTCCCCCCCTTTCAACGGAGAGGTTGGCCCTCAGCTTTGTGTACACCCGCCCAAACTTTGAGAAGAAGTGCGGTGCCAATCTAAGGGAGCCATTCAACACCAGTTGGTTTAGTATATAAATATATACGTGTATAATACTAAAACTATATTGCAATAGTGTCCATGTTCAAATTGCACTAGGCTTGCACCATCAATCCACCGAGCCCTCATGGGAGCTCAATGGAATGGAAGGCTATGTGACACTCTGATATATGTGCCTGATATGTGGCTATCTAAATCAGAATTTGGGCAAAATTTAAACAAAAGTATACACTCGAAAGGATTACATTTATTGCATATTGTTATAGAGGAGGTCAGTAGCTTTCCAATGAGCTATCTAAATCAAATATTGAATGAAAAACGAGAAAGTTAAATGCCGGGAAGCGTGCTGTACTTTTCGACGTACACTGCTCATACGTTTGTACATACGTATGAATATACGTTTCGAGAAAAAATCATACGTATGAACATACGTTCATATGCCGGCCCAACCCTAGATGTGACGTGATGTGATGCCCTGCAAAGTCCGTGCAACTTTGTTAGCATGTGATGTGACGTGACGTGATGTGACGTGATGTGATGTGATGTGATTTGATATGAAACCCTGCAAGGAGGTCCATGCAACTTTGTTAGCATGTGATGTGATATGATTTGATTTGATGTGATGAGATTTGACGTGATTTGATGTGATGTGATTTGATATGAAACCCTGCAAGTTGGTCCATGCAACTTTGTTAGCATTTGCTAGTGAGATGATGTGATATGATGTCCTGTGATGTGATACCCTGCAACTTTGACACCAACGATAATGAATGGGAATGGGAATGGTAGCAAAAGCCTTACAAGACAATGCTACATGCCATACCCGGCCTAACAGCACCCGGTATTACGTGGATATAGAGTATATCTGAAGTGCCCTCCAAATATAAGGCCATACACGAATTAACTGCACCTAGTATTATTGGAATCTACAGTATACCAGAAATGTTCTCCATTCCTTACCATACCCGACATTAATGCTTCCCGTATTACCACAAGCTACAGAATTGCTTAAATGTTATCTAATTCCCTGCAACTTTGACAGCATGTCATTTGATGCAAGGAGGTACATGTCAAGCGCACGGAGGTTTGAACATGGAGAAGGTTGGATATGGTGGAGGAAATCAATATGGCAGGTTTGCATTCAACCTCTGGAGTGCGGGAGACACTACCCAACAACAAAACCACCACCACCCACCCACCACCACCCACCGTCCACCACCCGACAACAACACCCACCACCACCCACCCATCTACCACCCACCACCATCCACCAACCAACAACAACAAGAGTTTTGCATTCAATCTCTGGGGGAGACACTAGCTCAGGAAGAAAATCAACAGATATCTACGCACAATAACAAGCAACACAAGTCCAAGACGCATCACAAGCTACGCGGAAAATTGGCGGAGAGTGTTGCCTATCAGAGCGAAAAGTGGCGCCTGAATTGAGTGCAGCGGCCTGAAGCTAGGGTTTACGACAGGGCCAGGGGCCAGTTAGAGTCAGGGCTGCGTTGGGGCAAACAGCCAGCACAACAAACGGACAACGGGGTGACTCAGGGGGTACCTGCCCCCCAGAAGGGAGGGTTCCGCCCCCCCACCCCACCCCACCCCCCCACCCCCACCCACCCCAAAAGATAAGACACTACAGGCATTCAAGCATGCGCATGAACAAGAATAAAAACAGACAAACATGCACATTCACATGTACACATGCACACACACACATGCACACACGCACATCCACACAAACACAGGCAGACGTAAGTAGGCAAGGAAGGTTACCAATCTGCTTGTGGCTTTCTGGGCTGAGCCTTGGCAGCCTGCTCCACCAGCTCTGGAGTGAAGATGTTACAGGCACTCAAGCATGCGCAAGAAGAAGACAAAAACATACAAGCTTGCACACATACATATACACACGCACACAATTAGGCATACAAATTACCATTCTGCTTACCATTCTGCTTGCGGCTTTCTAGGTTCAACCTTGGCAGCCTGTTCTACCAGCTCTGGAGTGAGTTGCTGAACATCAAAATAGGACATCAACACAGCTTCCAAATGTTCAAGCCTGTCCTCTGGGATGTTGGCCCTGGACTTGGGGTTCATGAGAGCCCTCGCTGAACTTTTGAGCTCGGATAGATCCTGTGGTTAAGAGCATGTATGAAAATGCATGTGAGAGAGGGAGGGGGGGGGGAGGGACTTGGGGTTCATGAGAGCCCTGGCTAAACTTTTGAGCTCGGATAGATCCTGTGGTTAAGAGCATGTGTGAAATGCATGTGAGAGAGGGAGGGGGGGGGGGGGGGGGGGGGGGGGAGGGACTTGGGGTTCATGAGGGCCCTGGCTGAACTTTTGAGCTCGGATAGATCCTGTGGTTCAGAGTATGTGTGGAAATGGATGCGGATGGGGGGGGGGGGGGGGGGGGAGAGAGGGGGAGGGGGGGGGAGAGAGGGGGGGGGGAGAGAGAGAGGGGGCGAGGGAGGGGGGATAGAGAGAGAGGGAGGGGGAGAGAGAGAGAGGGGGGCGAGAGAGAGGGGGAGAGGGAAAGAGGGAGGGTGAGAAAAGGGGAGGGAGTTAAACAATAATGAAGGCTACACGATGATTAAAGCAAACAACATCAAAGCAAAATTACGTTCAAGCAAAATGACAGAATCATACCAAATGACAGAATCATATCGTTACATACCAAAGCGAAATGAAAGAATAACGATTGGACATGCCATGCACCTTGTTATGCGAGAACTTCCTTCAATCATGCTCTAGGGGGATGATAGCCCCCCCCCCCCCACCCCACCCCACCCCACCCCACTATTGGTGGTTGGCCCCAGTGAAAGCAAACGGGCTGGCCCCCTGAACCTCACGCCTCGTAACAAGTTATAAAGGCCACGCCACGCACCTTGTCATGCGAGAACTTCCTTCCATCGTGCTCCAGGGGAGCAGCATGCTCGATACCCAGATTCTCCATCCGCCTTTGATCATGACTGCCACTCAACTGCACATATCACCATGGTACATGAATTCAACATTAGTCACCGGATCACGTTGTTAAAGAGTTTTGTTTTATGAGTTACCGTATCACATTTTAATACGTTTTTTTGTAGTTACCCGATCACATTTTAATGAGATACTCTTTATGAGTTTGTTTATTTAGGTACCATATTATATTTTTATGAGATATTTGTTTTTTATTTTTAGGGGTCTGCTCCATCGTTACCAACTGTCGTTCCGTTGCCAGGACTCTCTGCCAATTTCTGTGTTGCTTGCGACGCTGCCTAGGAATTGTCACTGTAGCACGATCTCAGGGCCCCCGTCGGTAAAATTATTGTTTGGGGTTCAGTTCATCAGTGCTTTTTAGTTTTAGCCCCTTCTATCACGGCTGGGCCAGTCCCTTCAGCCTATTTGGCCTACCCCTGGACAGTAACAACAAACATACATTGACTAGTAGCCTAACCCTGGACTGTACCGCAGGGTACTACTAAGCGCGCGCGGCCTGCCTTTTTGAGCCCCTCTGCGCGTTTCGCGCAGTTTTTTCACCCCCCTGTGGGCGCAGCGCGCAGTTTTTGCGCTTTTTGCACAAAAAAGCGCTGACCAATTTGACGTTTGTGCGCTTTAAGCGCTGACCAATTTGGCAAGAAGTAGTACCCTGCTGTACCGTACAGCAACATGAGTATAGAGTACCAAGTATTATCATGGGGCTGGAGCTGGACTGGAGTACTTTTGCTGGGGCTGGAAATCTGCTGGAGCTGGACACTTTATGTAGCTGGACATGTGCTGGAACATCTGTTAGGCAGGAGCACATTTTCTGTAGCTGGACATTGGCCGGAACATCTGCTAGACAGGAGCACATTTTCTAAAGCTGGAAATTTGCTACAGCTGGACATTGGCCAGACATGAGCACTTTCACATTTGCCGTTGCTATATATTTTCTGGAGCTGTACACTTGCTGGAGCTGGGCATTTGCTTGAGCATCTGCTTGACAGGAGCACATTTTCTGGAGCTGGATAATTTCTGGGGCTGGAAATTGGCTGGGACATCTGCTGACCAGGAGCACATTTGTCTTCACTATACGCGATGACAAACTCAACACATGAGTCCCTTTAGCCTATTAGTTTCTTTACCCTAGTAGGCTACCTCTGGACTGTACTGTACAGCAACATGAGCAATACGACTCTGACCCTGACTATGAGCACCTGACCCTACCTGGTGACAAGACACCTGGAGACTAGACACCTGGAGACTAGACACCTGGAGACTAGACACATGAGCACGAAGCCTTAGTAGAATCTTTACCCTAGTAGGCTACCCTTGGACTGTACCGTACAGCAACATGAGCAATACGACCCTGACCCTGACCTTGACTATGCGCACCTGACCCTACCTGGTGACAAGCTAGACACACGAGAAACACGACCCTGAGCCAGAGCCTGACCCTACCCCCCTGTACACAGGCTTGCCCGTGCCCGTGCATTGTACTGCAACTGTGACATGTGCCTCCTGGATGGCGTGCTGCTTCGTGTAACTCCACTGTCCCCTGATCCTGACCCTGACCCTGACTATGACTATGAGCACCTGACCCTACCTGGTAACAACCTCGACACAAGAGCACAATGTCCAAGTAATTTCGTTACCCAAGTAGGCTACACCTGGACAGCAACACGACCCTGACCCTGACCCCGACCTTGACAAGGCACCTGACCCTACCTGGTGACAAGCTAGACACATGAGCACAAAGTCGTAGTAGTTTCTGTACCCTTGTAGGCTACCCTTGGACTGTACCGTACAGCAACATGAGCAACACGACCTTGAATCTGACCCTGACCCTGACTATGGGCACCTGACCCTCCATGGTGTCAAGCTCAACACATGAGCAACACGACCCTGAGCCTGACCCCACCCACCTATACACTGGCTTGCCCTAGCCCGTGCATTGTACTGCGACTGTGACATGTACCTCCTGTATGGCGTGCTGCTTCATGTAACTCCACTGTCCCCTGATCCTGACCCTGACCCTGACTATGACTATGGGCACACGACCCTGACCCTGACCCCGACCCTAATTATGAGCACCTGACCCTACCTGGTGGCAAGCACAACACATGAGCACGATGTCATGAGATAGGTGGGTCTTGTACATGCCGGGGAAGCGTGAACGATAGCAGCGAGGGACTGAGGAATGAAGGTGATGATGGGGTGAATGCTCATCAGAGAACATGAAAAAGTGCTGACGGGGTGAAAGCTTATCAGGGAACACCAAAAAGAGAGGATATAGTTAAACACCAAAAGTTGGTGTGGGAGGGCAGATACGCATGAATAAGTAGCTCATCACGTTTTGATGAATAGCTCGATGGTATAGCTCGTTGAAATAAGGTGCGGGGTTCGAATCCCTACAGGTGAGAGTTCGCGGTCGCTGTCGATGTGTGTGTGTGTTCCATCAGGGATATTCCTAACCACGATATATCACACTCGCAAATTTTTTTATGTTTTTTCCCGTTTTGGTCCATTGCGCCCCAAAGTGTGGGTAATGTTTCCATATATCAGATCTCTGGGTGGAGCAGTGCGCGCCACGATTATTAATGTTTCTACCTTTCCAAATGTTACATCTCGGCATCGGGCTGCCACGATTTGTAATGTTTCTACAGTATGAAGGCATCGCGCGCTGGTCACCAGCAAGTTGGTGAGGTAGCCCCTGGGCTTGAGCAACGTGGCCACTGGGCACGCTGCAGCCGTCCACCAAATTTCAAAAATACAACAGCCCGAGATCACCTGCTGCGATTACAGCCCTGTGCAATGAATACAAAAAGGCCCTCGTTGACCCATACAAGAATTCGATATATTCCAAAGGCTATATCAGGTTAATTGGAGTGGGATCACTCACCACACTACAGACGGTGAGCAAGTTTGAGCTCTGCATGTGTTAATTCCTGACCTGAGTCCAATTGACTCAGTTTACTACTAGATAGTACAGTAGTCTGCACCGCTGCCTAGTTGATCTGGGTTGTCCTTCGATTGCAGAAACCTAATTTGTCACTTGGGGTGAATAGGAAAGCAAAATTCCTAATTTGGCCCAAAACAATCCAAAGCCTAGATGTGAACATTATGTTGCAGTCATTGTTCAACCCATAGGGGGCTAAGACCTATGCGATGGGTACACGAAACGATGCACATTTTCATTTTTGTTTTGTGAAAAGGAGGTTGGCGAAAAGTGGTTAAAACAGTTGAACTGTTCTTCCTCACATCTACGCAACCCGTGTTGGATTCTTGTTATTGACTGATTTATATATCAGTCTCTGAGTCGGCATAATGCACACCGGTACCTTTCCTCCTGGTACCGTGTTGCCTGCCGCCAGGCCTCAGGCTAGCTGTGGCCTGCACGTGACTGCAGTACCCTGCAGTACACATCTCTATTCTATATGATTGCGCCTGTTGCGCTTAATAGCATCTTCTCCTCTATCGAGCCTATGCCGTTGTAACAATCTTACATTAACAGGTTATGTGCGCCATCTTTAGACGCTAACGAAGAACAGCCGCTGATTTCCGCGTTCGGATTCAGTTTCCCCTCTGACTTGTCGAAGGCCCGAGTTTTAACTAAGCACCTGGACTCCCTGTGCGGATCCTACTTCCTGCTGCTCCGCCTGCCGCTTCCTACCAAGAATCCTTGGATCTGCCACTGCGTCCTACGACTGGAGCAAGCAAGAGCGACCACAAGTCACCGAAATCTATGAAGTGAGTATAGGACGACGCCCTCACCGAGACCCACACAGTGCTGTATTGATCTCAGACGATCAATTTGTCTACGCCTCCAGCTTAAGAGAAGCTTCTGTCGTCGAACATTGCCGCTTGGCAACGTTCATCCACCGGTCATCCGCTGGATCCCTTTGGATCGCCGATTCCCACTCACACTCCATCCCCTCTTCCCCTGCCCCGCCTCCGTAACTTCCCCTATCCCAACACTCCGACCTACAACGCCAAGACTCCTACCCAGAAGACCTCACCATGCAACCTCCCCGCATATTCACCGGCAATAACCACTACACCTGGCGCTGCGCCAGGCAGAATATACTCCTCGCCCTCAAATCAGATAGGGACACCATTGCCGTTGCTTACGACTGCCAGCAAGCGGTGGTCGCTGGTGAGCCTGCTGACTCTGATGGTTACCCTGCTGATGATGTTACTTACCCTCCTGGCTGTTCCGGCTGCCCCTAGGATTGGTGTCCCCAACAGGATCTCTACCTGGCAGAACAACAAAGCCTTTAAAATCCTCATAGATCATGTATCTGATCCCATCCAGCAGGCCATCCATGCTAACACAGATATGGCCACTAGAGCCTTCAGGTTTCTAGATGCCCTGTACTCTGAGGACGGCAGCAGGCTAGAGCATACCACCCTGATTGCCATCATGGGATTACGTATGACCTCTACTGAATCTCTACAGACTTACCTCTCTAGGGCAGCTGATCTGTACTCCCAGATTCCCAAGATACAAGGCCTTCACATCGTCTCTACCAGCACCTTCCTGAACCTCATTGTCAGGGGACTGAACTCCCGCCCTGAATATGATGGTTACATCAACCAGTTCAAACCTACTGCTGTCACCACCTTTTCTATGCTCCAAAGTGCCCTCTTCAACTGGTGTTTAGTGAAGCAAGTTGATCATGCACCATCCCCTGAAGAGGCTGAGATGGCAGCTGCAGCTTACAGGGCCAGGAAGCCCTTCAACAGCAAACACCTCCCATTCAGAGACAGGACCATCTCCTACAAGAAGATGACCTGCTGGAACTGTGGGGGACTAGGCCATAGCTCCAGAGACTGCACCAGTGAGGACACTGATCTGGCTTTCAGGCCAGCAGACTCAGATGAAGCTGACCATGGATCTAAGTCACCTCCAAAGAACAGATCAGGAGATGACAAGGATCCTGATGACAAGAAGACCCCCAAGAAGACCAGTCCACACAGGAGACGTCTCAGAAGATACCCAAGCAGGGGACGCCATGCCCATGTTGCTGATGGTGATCAGTCCACCTCCAACTCTGACAGTGAGGGTGAAGAACACAACTTCCTGTCCCTGGCACTGGATGAGGACAACCTCCAGCCCATGAGATTTGCTACACCAACCAGAGGCAAGTCTGTTTCATTTGCCTTGCCACATGACCCCCTGGCTAATACAGCATTCTTTGGCCAAATAAGTGCTGCTGATGAATGCACTATAGAAGATGGAGAAGTTTTCCAGGCAGCACTGCAGACAGAATGGATCATAGATACTGCAGCACACTCTCATGCAACAAGTAACATCTCCCATCTGCATGACATTCAGGACCTCCAACAGCCTATTAGGCTACAGCTGGCAGATCAAGACTCTCCACCTATCCTCTGCAAGCAGATAGGGAAGGCCAAGATCAAGGGCCATGGCAGGACTCTGATCATCCTGAACAATGTACTTCTTGCTGACTGCAACATGCCCAACATCATTAGCATTCATGCAGCCACCAGCCTGTGTCCAGATCTCCAAGTTCACCTGTCCAAGACTCAAGCCACACTCTCCATCCCAAGACCATCTGGTACCAGACTCCTCCTCTCATGCCCCAAAAGGCATGGACTCTACCTTACCCAAACTTCACCAGTCCCTGCCAGTAATCCCTCTATCCCTGTGGACCCTACCATTGCCTACATCATGATGGTTACCAAGACTCCATCAACTCACACTGACTCTGAGACAGGGCAGTACCCACCCACTCATGAGACCTCCCCTAGTAGAGCTGATCAAGACTGCCATATTCCCCCCTCTACTTCTGCTCCATCTGCACCCCACACTATTCCTGAGGTAGGGCAGTACCCACCCACTCATGTGGAGGCAGATCAAGACCTCCAGGACTTCCCCTCTACTTCTGCCCCATCTGCACCCCACACTATTCCTGAGATAGGGCAGTACCCACTCACTCATGTGGAGGCAGATCAAGACCTCCAGGACTTCCCCTCTACTTCTGCTCCATCTGCACCCCACACTGATTCTGAGATAGGGCAGTACCCACCCACTCATGTGGAGGCGGATCAAGACCTCCAAGACCATCCTCCCCCTACCTACCAGTACCATTCCCCTTTCAATGCAGACAATCTGGAACCCTCTGATGATACTGACAGTGATGACATGCCAGAGCTCATCCATCCAGAAATACACAAGCCCCAGGATGACCCTGGACTAGGAGTAGATGACCCTCCTGAAACCACTTCAGATCTCCAACAGCAGCTGGACAACCTGGGCCTACAACGGGCCAGAGCAGAGATGGAACTTCTCAGTGACCAGATCAGGACCAACTATGAGGAATATGATGGCCCCATAGATGGGGACGGGCCACTCAAGCCATCTGACCTAAACACAGCAACTACCTGGGACCAGTGGATCCTAGTCAACAGGTCACCAGACATTGGACTACCACTGGGAGAAGTTAATCAGAATGTCAACAACATCCACTTCTCCAACAACTCCAGCCTTAGTCTCACACGTTTTGGATGCACCCTACACCACCTGAACAGCAGGCCTGCTTCACCAGCTTTCAACATCAAGCCCAGGCCTCCACTGTCCAAGCTCATCACAGCATTCACCAGCAAATTCCCTACCTTGCTGGCTTCTGAAAGAGAACAGTTCCCACACAAGTCAATGCACAAGGAGCCATCTGATGCCTGCAATCCTATCATCAAGCACAACAGCAGACTCCAGCAAATGGTGCAAGCCTACCCCACTGTTTCTACCACAGCCAGACCCACTTTACAGTGGGCCATTTGTCTCCAAGCTGCCATGGTCAATGCACATGCTCACACACTCTCATTCAGACCTAAGATGATCATGGACCCCAGGAGCTGTGCACATCCTGGAGGCAAAGTGCTATGTGTCAACCACCTCAGCATGACCTGGAGCCCCATGGACTTCACCTTTATCAACATACTTACCCCCCCCAGCCTAGCTCCCAAGTCATTTGACCAGTTCCTTGCCCAAGTCTGCCAGCAACTTGACCTTGATGGCTTCCCCAGCAAGCCAGGCACTTAGTTCAGTTTCCCACATTGCTCTTCATCTTTTGGATAGACTTGAACACTCTAGAATTTATTAGATTACCTGCCTACTGTACTGCCCATGTACTTCCACAGGCAGCACACCTTCTGAATTTAGAATTCCTCTAGTCTCTCCCTGATGTCTTTGCTTTAATTTAGGGCCTACCTGATGTAGATCACCCAAATTATGGGGGGACTAGTCCAGACATCATGTCTAAATGACAAATCCTCTAGTCTCGAATCATGAAACTTCTCGTAGCCAAGGATATCTTCACAAGCCTTCACCAAGCCTGGACTTTCTGTACCCAGCTTCCCATAGCAGCCTATCTGCTCTAGCCTGCAGCACTCGGGGAAAGGCCCGTTTTGCGCGGATATAGCGAATGGATTGATTATATGCGTATTTGTATTTTATCGTACCGATCAGGTGTCGTCAGGCTTGAGCCATGGTTCGAAAAGAGTGTATCTTTGCGACGGACCCATACCATCCCGTTCCACCCATATATTCGCGGATACAGAAGCTCGACCACTGTTACCTTGATCGCTCATTAACTCGCGAGATGTAATACGCTCTCGTATGTGAAGGAAATTGCTGCGTATTGGCTCTCTTGGTGGCGATTCTCGCGTTCCTGCCGAGTGTAGCCCCTTATTCCAAGATCGGTAGGAAGCATAGACAGAGCTGAATGTGCTCGAACTGCGTAAATTAGAAATAGCATTCCTCGAAAACAAGGTTTGTGTGAAGGCCTGTCGCCTGTTTTGCGACTGCCCCTCCCGTTGCGACAACGAACTGCTACTTCATTGCTTTGTGCGTGTGTCACCAGGTACATCACGTGATTCGATGACGTGTCAGTCCCGTAGTGAATCTTCTAGGACATTATCACCAAGCCACGCCACCCGAAATTGCAGGTGTGATCTTTACACCTCCCTCCCTGACGGCTGCAGCCGAGCTGCCCCTCGGCGCCTCATCCCCGCAATAGTTGCGATCTTCCTTGGGGACTACTCGAACTCTTGTCAGCATTCTTAATCTCTGTCATAGTCCTAACTATCAATTATATTCTGCAGCCCTCCAAGAAGTCGCAATTACGACGGCGAATTTATTCGCACCTGCACAATGCCTCCCCTCCCCCTGTAGTTAAGTTGGGGGGTGGGGGCGAGAAAACTGAAGTCCTGCGGCGATTTCGCCCGTTTTAGAGCATAGGGTACCCGAGGGTACCCATCTTCCTCCTCCTCCTCCTCCTAAGTAGTAAACGTCCTCGCACCGTTCTCGCTACATATCCTCCACCTGTCCGCTCCAAACAGTGATACGTAGCAACTACGCACGCACAGACGTACCTGTCGAACGACCAACGGACACCGTACCATGAAATCCATGATACTCCGAGGACCTACCAATGCGCGCGTGCAATCCCAAAGAACGGGCCGCACTCGTTCGGTTGGAGTGTGTGCATCCAGCAGCAAGTATGTTCTGATCACCGGTACGTCAGTGTGTGTGGGGGGAGGTCGGGGTTCAAGGTGGGGGGTGGTGGTGGCGGTCCATGTGTGTGGGGGGGGGAGGCCTGGGTGTAAGATGCATTAAGGTGGGGTGGTGATGGTGGTGGTCGATGTGTGTGCTTGTGTGTTTGTTTGTTTGTGCTTGTGTGTGTTTTGTTTGTGTGTGCTTGCATGTGTAAGGTGTTTGTGTGCGTGTGTGTGTGCGGTTTGTGTGTCAGTGTTTTTCTATTTATTCTGTTGGTGTCTGTGTTTTTGTATTTATTTTGTGTGTGTTTGCGGTTTGTGTATTTATTTTTTTGTGTGTATGCGGTATGTTTATTTGTGTTTGTGTGTGTATGTGTATGCAGTTTGTGTTTCTGTGTATTGGGTACCTGAATGCACTTGCAGAAGGAACACTTACAAACACACGCAGACACACACATGGACTTACACACCAACACACACACACCTTCCCCCCCCCTGCTAGCCTCCTGATCAGTGCAATTAATAGCGTACGTTCTAATTATGTAGCGTGAAATCCCCTCTGAGCTTGATGACCCCAAGTGTCGAGCTAGCACGTTGACCCCCCCCTGCGGAATGAAGGAACAACGGTACGGAAACGAATATTTGGCAGCCAACAAGCCCTACGAAGGGCGCCCGGCGCCCAAAACTGAAAGTCAGATTTTGACCAGTGGCGTGAATCATTAGCCCTGCTATTTCGCAAGCCTTCATCCGCAATGATAAACAATAATCCCATAACTATCATATTTGTGGGGGGAGGAGCATGGTTGGGTAGGATAACAGGAAGCACGGACCCAGTACGCTGAAATGAAAGATCTAGCTCATGAAACCCTTAACCTTGATGAACCCTTGAACAACCCTATTCCGTTTCGATGATTGGCCCAATGGTAGGGCTCATTGAAATCAGAAGGTGCAGGGTTTGAATCCCTACAGGAGCGCTTCAGTGTTTGCGGTCGCTGTCAACCGCCATGGTAGCTTTGACCAGGTAAAGTAGCAGCTCGTTCCCTACCATGTAAGACGGGTATCCCTTAATACCACGCCCTACTAAGCGTTATCATTACTTTGAAGAATTCTGTTGTCCAAACCCATGTGCTTACATTATGTATCGTAGTCAGGCCTCATATGAGAGTGGTGCAGTTCTAGTGTGTACTTGTATACACACTAGAATTAACGTTAATTAACTTTGATTACATTTAAATGAATGGAATAAAATCAAATTAAAATAACACAACGTTAAGTACAATTAAATTAAAATCAATTAAAATCAATTGAATTCAGAATTCCAAGGGGGGGGGCAACTTCAAACCAAAATGACCCCATAGTCAGACCTTGTATATATCATTGAGAGGATGAAGAATCCGGTCTTATTTCTTAATTTGGCTCAGTAGAAAAAAAGTGCCGGTCCTCAAAAAGTTTTGCGGCCGAGAGGGGGGGGGGGGGGGGGGGGGGGGGGGGGGGGGAATCTGACATTTTCAAAAAATTATGCACTTTCAGGCACTTTTTTACAGCCCTCAGAATGACATGGGAGTGGAGGTAGGGTGTTCCCTTACTAAATACCAGTCATTTATGCTATTGGGGTGGGATCCCCCCCCATATTAATGCAGGTCATAGGGG